>CM035806.1:124715993-124768493 GCA_020466095.1 Chlorops oryzae | reverse complement strand
GAGAGATAAGAGAGATAGAGAAGTAGAGAGAGAGAAGAGAGAGAGAAGAGAGAGAGATGAGAGATAGAGAGATAGAAGAGATAGAGAGAGAAGAGTAGAGAGATAGAGAGAGATGAGAGAGATAGAGAGAGAGAGAGAGAGAGTAGAGAGAGAGTATAGAGAGTAGAGAAGAGAGAGGAAGAGAGAGAAAGAGAGAGAAGAGAGAGATAAGAGAGAGAGAGAGAAGAAGAGAGAGAGAAGAGAGGAGAGAGGATAGAGAGAGATAAGAGAGAGAAAGAGAGAGAGAGAAGAGAGAGAAGAGAGAGAGAAAGAGAGAAGAGAAGAGAGAGAAGAGAGAGAAGAGAGAGAAGAGAGAGAAGAGAGAGAGAAGAGAGAGAGAAGAGAGAGAGAAGAGAGAGAGAAAGAGAGAGAAGAGAGAGAAGAGAGAGAGAGAAGAGAGAGAGAAAGAGAGAGAGAGAAGAGAGAGAGAAAGAAGAGAGAGAAGAGAGAGAAGAGAGAGAAGAGAGAGAAAGAGAGAAGAGAGAAGAGAGAGAGAGAGAGAGAGAAGAGAAGAGAGAAAGAGAGAGAAAGAGAGAGAAAGAGAGAGAAAGAGAGAGAAAGAGAAGAGAGAAAGAGAGAGAGAAGAGAGAGAAGAGAGAGAGAAAGAGAGAGAAAGAGAGAGAAAGAGAGAGAAGAAGAGAGAGAAAGAGAGAGAAAAGAGAGAGAAAGAGAGAGGAAGAGGAGAGAGAGAAAGAGAGAGAAAGAGAAAGAGAGAGAAAGAGAGAAAGAGAAGAGAGAGAAAGAGAGAGAAGAGAGAGAGAAGAGAGAGAAAGAGAGAAGAAGAGAGAGAGAGAAAGAGAGAGAAAGAGAGAGAAAGAGAGAGAAGAGAGAGAAAGAGAGAGAAAGAGAGAGAAAGAGAAGAGGAAAGAGAAGAGAAGAGAAGAGAAAGAGAGAGAAAGAAGAGAGAAAGAGAGAGAAAGAGAGAGAAAGAGAGAGAAGAGAGAAGAGAGAGAAAGAGAGAGAAAAGAGAGAGAAAGAGAGAGAAAGAGAGAGAGAAAGAGAGAGAAAGAGAGAGAGAGAAAGAATGAGAGAGAGAAAGAGAGAGAGAAAGAGAGAGCGAGAAAGAGAAAGAGAGAGAAAGAGGGAGAAAGAGAGATAGAGAGAGATATATAGAGAGATAGAGAGATAGGGAGAGATAGAGAGAGATAGAGAGAGATAGAGAGAGATAGAGATAAAGAGATAGAGATAAAGAGAGAGATAGAGATAGAGATAAAGAGAGAGATAGAGAGACATAGAAAGAGATAGAGAGAGATAGAGATAGAGAGCGATATAGAGAGAGATAGAAAAAACATTTGAGAAAAGAACAGTGAGAAAAAGATTTTTAGAATCCGGCCATGACTTCAAACTCTGTTGTACTAACCTTTTTATTATTTTTTGAATTGTTGGCACGAGTTTTGGCGGAACGAACGTTCTCGGAGATTTCGTGATTTTCTTCATTGGAATTTGGGGCAGTGGAGCTTTTTTTTGTTGGCTGTGGTAGTGGCGGCCAATCCTGAGAAAAGTCATTATCCAATGGTATTTCCAACGGCATCTCCAACGGCATATCCAACGGCATCTCCAATGGTATATCCAATGGCATCTCAGCCTTACCGAATTCTTTGGCCTTGCGTTCCAGCTCACTGGCAGAATAAAATAAGACAGTGTCACCGTCATTAGTTGCTCTTTCGTTAAAGTTTGACATAAATCTGCAGGAACCATCACCGGCGCCATCTTGAAATTGACCATAATACGGATATGAGGATCCAGACCGTCGCTCAGAGCTGTAATCTAAAATCTGAGGCTCAAAAATAGAGCGGGAACCGTAAGGATTTTTGACACAACCATATTTGAAGTAGGAGAACTCTGTGTCCCGCTGTGGCTCTGGAATAATAGGAACATTTTTATGGCCTGCGAAGTCTGGAGCCGCAGTAACCTGAATAGGCACGGTCGCAGCAGTTTCGGAATCGTTCGAATTACTGGAAACACTGGTTGACACATTCGAAAAGGTCGAAACAGCCGGAGTGTCTTGAATGAGTTTTTTATTCGACCGCCGAACTGCGGGTTTAATATGCTTTTCAGCGTTAAGGGCATTATCAGCGAGAAGAATGTACATGCGCTTCTCGCCTGGCGGCGGTGCTTCATCATTGTCAAAGACATAATCCTTACCATCGAAGTACACCAGACGATTGTAGCCCTTGATCTTGGTGTTACGTATTTTCTCATAACACCATTCACTGTAGCTTTGATGACCGGCAACGCCCTCGTTGGCATCCTTCGAACCCGATTGCATTGATTCTGTATCACTGCTTGTGCACTTCTCGTCCCGGATTGCCGTGGCCGCTTCATTCGAAGGCGGCATAAAGTTGTTATAATCAACGTCGGAGTCAATACTATCTGGACTTATTATCTCTTCAACTGGCTGAGGAATTGGCCATGGTATATTGGGCGGCTGCGACGCCAATGGCACCTGCTGTTGTTGCTCCTGCTGCTCGAATTGCTCCTTTCGTTGCATGTACAGCGGTGGGCTCGTATCACAGCATGCTTGCGAAAAGTCACGGAATTCAGACGCTGGAGTGAACATTGTAGATGTATTTCCAAAGACTGCACGTTGTTGTTGTTCTAGCTGGTGTTGCTGCTGCTGCAGATGCTGCAGTTGCTGCTGCTGTTGTTGTTGCTGTTGTTGTTGCTGTTGTTGTTGTTCGGAATAATGCATCTGGGCTGGGTAATTGCAGGCCGAATAAATTCCAAAGCTATTGGCTATAATATGAGCTACCAGCTGACCATTCAAATGATTAGCTTCCGATGCTAAAAGTAAATTTCGTGCAGCCATGAAGAGCAGCTGCACCAGAACGCGACGCTCCTCATCGAGGAACATCATATTTACACTACTATAGCCATAGTGACGGAGATTCGGCGCGAAAGTAAGTCCGTGATATGGATTCAAGAAACTCGTGGACGTAGGCCCATTAGACGTGGCCATGGGCACATAGTATAACGGAGTGTTTGGGAAATCTCCGCCCTCGGTCATGTGGCGTGGCATTAGTGCCGTTGGCGTTGCACCCGATTGCAATGCATGCGTCTCAATCAGTTTAAACAACGACGCTTCATATTGCCGTAGAATGCCATAAAAGGGACTAGTTATGGTGGCGCCACGACACCCGCCGCCGATGCCACCACCAATGCCGATGCCGACGCCGCCGACGCCGCCGATGCCACCGTTACGGAATGCTGCCGCCTGCTGTTGATACGACTGGGGCCAGAAGATGCCGCCATCCAATTGAAAAACACCGCCTTCCGGCGAAGAAGACTGCAACGGATGCACTCCTCCCATGTTCGCGACACTTCTACTTAGAGCGTTGGACGCGAAACGATTTGGAAAATCGCCGGACATTTCACGAAAACAAAAGGAAATCTAATGACAAAAAAAGGAATTTCAAAGAAAACTGTCGCACAAATTTCTTGCAAAATTCTCAATTTTTTATATTTTTTTCTTTTTTCAAATTATATTGATATGCGCTTGAAATTTTTTTCTTGTGAATTCTCATTCTACGACATTTGAATGAAATTCAAAGGCTTTGATAATTATTTACCTGAAATTAGTTCAGCTGTGCGTAGAAGTGAAAAAATAATATATATACATAGAAAAACTGAAAGAATGTGAAAAAAAAATTTCACTCAGAACGTCTGAATTTCATTTCTGTCATCCGAAACAACTCTGTGCTTTAGTGTTGCAATTTTTGTACAGACAAACGGAAACGTCAAAGCGATACAATTCGATGCAACATTTCGAAGAACGCACAGTGTTGCATTGGGATTTGTGTCTTTTTCGTTTTCGCTGTCGTTCTCGTGATTCCCAAATGATTTCCACACACAAATTTTCTTTCCAAGTTCTTGGTTTATTGGCCAAGACAAGTGCGACCAAGGTGTATTTAATAGGGTGATAGCAGTTCTACAACAAGAAAACCAAATCTAAGACAAGCACATTGCTTTGTTGTTGTAAAGTAACTAAAAAGCAAAAAAAAATCATATAGTTTGACAGTTTAGTTTCAGAAAGAAGAAGACAAGCTTGATATTGACATCACCTTGATAAATACGCCTTGGGTGAGACGAAGGGAAATTTCTTCTCTTCTCCTTGCCTTTTTCGCCTACTTAGTCGATTATTTGGAAAGAAAAATTTTTGTGTGGAAATCGGCAACCCGTAGCTTTTTGGATGAGAAACGTACGGGGGGAATGGGCGACACGCATCTATCACGCATCTCCGTACGTATCTAAATACGGACTTTTGTCTTCAGAAATAATACAGTATTCGCCACATATGTATGTATATTAGGGGTGGCATAGTGCACGACTTTTCGATTTCGATACCCTGTAACCTCTTATTTTGTGAGGTTTGGTATAAAAATGCATGAGCCAAAAAATGGGGAGGGTGGGGTGTCGGAAAATGGCTCCTCATCGGGGTCAAAGATGGGTTAAAACGAGAAAAAATCCATGAAAAGCTTTATAACTGTCCCAGAGTCGCTCCTAGAGGTGTAAAATATAACACCGACCCCCATTATTTTTTTCCCCCGAATATTTTCTCTGAACAAATATGCCACCTATCTCTCCTCCTTAACGGGGCTACCATACAAAAAAAATATTTTTATAAATTTTTCCCCCCACCGTCGTAACTAGCCCCAGAGTGCCCCTAGAGGAGTCAAATGTATGACCGACCCCCATCAACTTTGTCCCCCTAACATTTTTTTCCAACATACTGAAACCCTATCTCCCCTCCTTAGGGGGTCACCCATACAAAATTACCTTAATTTTATCACAATTTCATACAAAATGGCTATCACTACAGTCAAACTCCTCCTAAGGGGATTGTATATATGACCGACCCCCATTATTTTTTTACCCCAAACATTTTCTTCAAACATACATACCCTCTATCTCCCCTCCTTAGGGGGGTCCCCATACAAAAATAGGCTTAAATTAAAGAAAAATGCCTCACGAACTTCAATCTATAATATAGATGCCGTAGGAACAAGAACGAGCATGTTCAGTATGTATGTTATATTCGAAAAATTTACAAAATTACCTTTTAAACCAGCCTAATATGAAGAATATTGGATTCGTTTTTGGTATGTTTTAATAATATGTTATAATTATTACCTTTTTTTTTAACTGAATTTTGGGTTCCATCCCCTAACTGGCCAAATAATGACCCTAGTAGAAAAAAATAAATTTTCGATTCAAATGCCGCAAACCTCAATATATGACGAGTTCTTTGAGACTATAACCATTAAAATCGGTTAGTGGTTTCTATTCATAAAATTAATTCAAAACAAATATTTTTTGAAACGCATTATTCACTGTTTTCACGTTCGTTTCTTAGGTCCTTGCATATCTCTCTCGGTCTGGATGAATGTAAAGACTCAATACACGAACGTGAATAATGCGTTTCATAAAATATTTGTTTTGAATTAATTTTATGAATAGAAACCACTAACCGATTTTAATGGTTATAGTCTCAAAGAACTCGTCATATATTGAGGTTTGCGGCATTTGAATCGAAAATTTATTTTTTTCTACTAGGGTCATTATTTGGCCAGTTAGGGGATGGAACCCAAAATTCAGTTAAAAAAAAAGGTAATAATTATAACATATTATTAAAACATACCAAAAACGAATCCAATATTCTTCATATTAGGCTGGTTTAAAAGGTAATTTTGTAAATTTTTCGAATATAACATACATACTGAACATGCTCGTTCTTGTTCCTACGGCATCTATAATATATTATAGATTGAAGTTCGTGAGGCATTTTTCTTTAATTTAAGCCTATTTTTGTATGGGGACCCCCCTAAGGAGGGGAGATAGAGGGTATGTATGTTTGAAGAAAATGTTTGGGGTAAAAAAATAATGGGGGTCGGTCATATATACAATCCCCTTAGGAGGGGTTTGACTGTAGTGACAGCCATTTTGTATGAAATTGTGATAAAATTAAGGTAATTTTGTATGGGTGACCCCCTAAGGAGGGGAGATAGGGTGTCAGTATGTTGGAAAAAAATGTTAGGGGGACAAAGTTGATGGGGGTCGGTCATACATTTGACTCCTCTAGGGGCACTCTGGGGCTAGTTACGACGGTGGGGGGAAAATTTATAAAAATATTTTTTTTGTATGGGAGCCCCCTTAAGGAGGAGAGATAGGTGGCATATTTGTTCAGAGAAAATATTCGGGGGAAAAAAATAATGGGGGTCGGTGTTATATTTTACACCTCTAGGAGCGACTCTGGGACAGTTATAAAGCTTTTCATGGATTTTTTCTCGTTTTAACCCATCTTTGACCCCGATGAGGAGCCATTTGCCGACACCCCACCCTCCCCATTTTTGGGCTCATGCATTTTTATACCAAACCTCACAAAATAAGAGGTTACAGCGTCACGAAAACTTGTTACTAAGAATCTCCATACAACACTATGTCACCCCTAATGTATATGCACCCCGGATACAAGGACGGCCCGCTTACAAGCTGTGAAAAACTTGCATTAATATTTTTTCAATGAAATTGTACTGAAATTATTTTGATATATGCACCACGCTTATAAGTATTCCACGCTTAAATGCACGCGAAATTGTGTCATTTGAATTAAGTTTTCACACAAATCGCCCCGCTTATAAGCACCGCCTGAAAATCATATCGCATCTTGAATGTGAGAAAATGATCAATTTAAAAATCGACAAAATCGAGCAATGAAGGAGAAATTACTTGTCCATCCATTCGGAATTTCAGCGAGCAATCCGAAATCGAACAATGAAGGAGTTATGATTTCTTCATCCATTCGGAGAAATACGAAATCGAAATAAATTAAAAACAAGTAAGGGTGTTATAGCCAGGCGAGCCTGACAATAGAATACCCGACACAGACTCACATGCTCAAATAATTTTTAATATCAAGAGGTGTTTAAGACCATAAGGGGCCCCATATACCGACTTTTGATAGATTTCTTTATGAAAACTGCCACTTGCCACGCCCACTTTTCCAATTTTTGTTGAACTAAAATGGAGGCTTAAATATAAGCTCAAATTTTAAGTTTTATTAAAAAATTTCGAAAAAGTCCGATTTTAAGGCAGTTTTGGGATTTTTGTGACAGACCCTAGTACTGGAGGTACCCTTAAAAATTGACCGATCAAGGAAATTTCTTGGAAGGATGTTAAAGGCTACAAAGGAATCATAAGTGCCAAATTTCGTTCAAGTCCCATTTAAATTTCGGGTGTAGGAGACAATTTTCGAAAACCGCCCTTCTGCCCCGCCCCCTTTTTCAATTTTTGGAAATAATATTGCTGGCCTTTAAATATGATCAAATATCAAATTTTAGAGCAGTTTTTGTGATTTTCGTAACAGACCCTAGTACTGTAGGTACATCTAACAATGGTCCGATCGGGTCCACTCTCGAAGTTGTTCTTACTCATGTCCCCGTGAGCACGCATACCAAATTTGGCGAGATAGCTCAACTCCTTCGATAAGATAACTGTATACAGACAGACGGACAGACGGACATGTCTAAATCGAATCTGCTGGTGACGCTGATCATTTCAATATACATTTTGTATGGTCTATTTCAACTGGTTCTGGGTGTTACAAACAACCACACAAACGCAATATACCCTCGACACAGAGTGTGTTGGGTATGAAAAGACCTTTGAAATTGTGTACACGGAACGGGGACATGACATAAGGCACAAATGACATAAGTCACAAAAAAAAATGACATTAGGCCCAAAAAAATTCCATACAAAATTGGGTTTTATGGCATATGACATAAGGCCCAAAAATTTGGGTTTTATGTCATAAAAATATTTGGGTCTTATTTCATTATGCCATAAGGCCCAAAAAAGAAAAATGACACAAGGCCCAAAATATGAAATGACGATATTGTGCCTTATGTCATATGACATAAAACCCAAATTTTTGGGCCTTATGTCATTTTTGGAAATTTTAGTTTTAAGAGGCAGTGTGAGTTCATTGATTTTATTAATCTGGAGTGGAGATGGGCACGCGGACTACGCGGAAAAAAGGGGTTGAAGCCCTTGGTCAGGGCAAAAGTTGGGGAAAAACTATATCTTTATGCACGAAAAGCTGTAAAGGTCAATCAATGGGTCAATCGGCGGTCAAAATTACACAAAAAGTTGAATTTAAAAAAACGCGTGCAGAAAGCGGGGGTGCGAAGCGAGCGAGCAGGGGGCGAAGCCCCCTCATCACAATAGCGTAAAACATTAAGTCTGTGTCCTACATTAAAATTTCTAAAGTTTTTGAGTATTTTCTATTTTATACCCGACAGACGTCGTCAAGTACCAATCGAGATAGACCATATTAAATTTATATAGAAAAGATTAGCGTCACCAGGAAATTTAGACGCAAAATTGCGGAAAGACCGCATTTGCGAAATATCGGCGGTCAACGTTACACAAAAACTCGAATTTAATATTTTGGGCCTTGTGTCATTTTTTTTTTGGGCCTTATGTCATATGACATAAGTCCCAAAAATTTTTAAAAATTATAATTGGGTTTTATGTCATATGACATAAGGCACAATTTCGTCATGAAATTTTTGGGTCTTGTGTCATTTTTTTTTTTTGGCCTTATGTCATAAAATTTTGGGTTTTATTTTTTGGGCCTTATGTCATTTTTTTTTTGTGACTTACGTCATTTGTGCCTTATGTCATGTCGCCACACGGAACAACCAAAAAATATTTGAAATTAAATAAATCAATTCGAATATTTTTATTCGGCATAAGAAACATTACTCCATTTTTGCTCTTTTTTTTGGCGTCAAAATTTTTTTCAAGAAACGGATTATAACTAGTCTAGTTTCGGTCTAGTTCCAAACTGGTCCAAAAAGGACCAGTTTTTTGAGAAAAATTTTAGTGCTAAAATTCTTAGAATTTTTCACTTATTCTATTTATAAATTTTCATCCAAATGGGACGCCATGAAATTTTCGGATTTTTTTGGTTTTTGGTCCATAACAGGGGTGTTGCGAATATTCGCATCCGCATCCGCATTCATCGATGCGGAGCTCATGCGGATGTACGTGTGTAACAGTTTTTATAAAAACAGTTGATTTTGACTCGGCATTCACACGTATGAAAACATGTTTTGAAACAATTTGCAAGTAGAAAAAGGCATGCGAAGAAAAGAAAGGGTTATATTTTTAATATTCCAAAACAATGATTGCTTCTCTTTTTTTCTCATGTATTGAAATGGGATGTATTCCAGGCATGTGTTATACGTGTGAGCGCCGTGCAAGAAAACAGAAAGAGACAAAATGTATTACAATACAAATTGACATATTTGTTGCCCCTTAAACCGTCATTCTTGTCTTCAGTCTTGATAAATGAAAAGTAAAGATGAAAGTCTTTAAGGTCAAAACTTGATTTGTAAATAGAAGACGGATAGTTAGATTTAATTTTTATCAACTCTAGAAAATTTACACTCCCCATAAATCGTATCGGAATATTTATATGTATATATATATTTTATATCAAATTACTTCCATTATATGTTGTTTTCATAAAAGTTTAAATTTCGTAGTAACAACCATATCCGCATCCGCATCCGCGGATGTGAGTTTTTAAAATCCGCATCTGCATCCGCGGATGTCAAAAAAACCACATCCGTGACACCCCTGGTCCATAACTCTCTAAACTTCCTCTAGAAAATTTGTTTGGGTTAATGTCTTATAATTGTTCAATACACCACTGTGGAAAATATAAGCACTATCAAAGCACTCTTTCTCTGGACACGCCACACAGTGTCGCGACTGCATACATTTCATGGCCCAAAATAGAAGGAGTTGCTCTAGAGCAGGGGTCGGCAAAATGGGTATGTAATTGTGTGAGTGAGAGCTGAGCGGCTACTAAAAATAGCCGAAAATAAACAAAAAAATGCTGAAACTAGCTAAAAATAAAAGCTAGAAGTAGCATAAAAGAGCTAAAACTGACGGAAAAAGCTATAAATTTCCGCATACCCGCTCTCGATGTTGCATGCTCGGCTGATCCCGTCAAACTGAGACAAGAGCGTAAGCAATACGTGTGAGTAGCTGTCGCAAAAATTGTTCCTAGCGTGCCGACCCCTGCTCTAGAGCAGTGATTGCCAAACCCACACAACGATAATTCTGCTTCGTATTTTTATGTAACGATGTGCATGCACTGCGCGAAAACTACCATTCAAAACAAAAATGCGAGCGCATATATCAGTGAGATAATAAAAATCGAAATTTTTTACTGATTTTCAGGGAACTAACAGAATTTGGACATTAGATTAGAGATTTGTTCACTTTCGAAAATAAATATATACTTCTACTTTAAATAAAAACAAGAAATTCCTAATTTTAAAAATTTTTGTTTTGAAAAATAGCTCGAAGTACGGTCTGAGGAATGCAATATTATAAAAATGTTTTAATTTTTCTTCAAAGCTACGTTCTTCTATATAAAAAATTTACCCATTAAAATCAATATTTTATTGCTGCTATGTCTTTTTCAGGGTCTAAGCATAAAATAAAAGGCAAGCGAATACACCCTTCCCATTCGACAGCAAGTAATACTTGCTCGACAGTTTTCATATGACTGATTTGATTGAAATGAGGAAATTAAAATTTCAAGAAAGCATGCGACGCAAACCTGCTCGCTCGACATTTGACAACAGACTGATTTTCGTTTTTCAGCTTCGGCTTCACACGCATAGGCGCACTTACACAAGTGCGTTGCCCGCGGGCATTCCGGTGGCAATCACTGCTCTAGAGCAATGAAAATTGGCATGGACATTTCTTTCGATGCGATTAAGAAATTTTGAAAAATTAGAAAAATCCGACCACCCCACCATCCACCCCTCTACAACAGGATTTTCCAAAATCGCCGTTTTTCAACTTAAGGACTTGAAATTTAGCACACGATTTATCTTTCACCTCTTATGTAGGAAACAATTATACTTTTTTGAGGTGCCACACCTACTTTTTGTATAACGCCCACTCAAAGGTAGGGAAAAACTCACTTATAAGACCCCACCCAAATTCTATGAAAAATCTCAGGAATTGTTAAATCTTACACTTTTTTATAAAATTTAAATATGTATTTAATGTAAAAATTAAAAACAAGGGCAGTTTTTCATGCCAAGCAAGAAATACGAAGTTTCGAAAACAGCGAAATTCAAAGGCAAAACTCGCGCCGAAGTAATACGTTTTAGGTTAATTATCACCCTATTCCTTCATTCATGGTGACTTAAAAAAACGTAAATTTCCCCCTTTCCCCCAAGTTTTCAAGTTCCCCTTTAACCCTCGTGAAATATGTTTCATCCATAATTTCTGCTGAAGAAGGAATTTTTATTGATTCTTCTATTTTTCTACGAAAGAACAAATAGCAGAATCTGTAACAAACACAAAGTTGCACAAAGCTCACCTCATCATCATATCGTCCCCTCAGAAAACGACTGTCGTATGTCCCATAAGAAATACATGCGACATACGACAGTCGTTTTCTGAGGGGACGATTTGTCTGTAACGCGCAATAACTTTGTTTTTGTTGTTGATTTAATTGATTATTAAATGTCTATAATTGAAATTAAAATAAACTAAGTTTTAAAGCCAATATGAAAAGAACCCGTTACTTACTGCCTCACTAATTTTAAAATCTATCGAACAATTTAACCAGTTCGCATTATTTTTTTCGAATGCAGCTCTCCTCCTCTCGCTTTGATTTCACCTTTGTTGAAGTTTTGTTCTTCTTAAAAAACTTATTTTCTTTTTTATATCTTCTTCATCTAAATCCACAGAAAATTTCTTAACAAAACTTATCCTTCCGTTTTGTCTTGCTCCCCATTTTCTGTCTTTAGAAGAGAGCCACACATTATTAAGTTCCCTTTTAGCAGCGGAGATCACTATAATAAAATCGACATAACACAAAAAGCCGCAGGAAAAAGCAGATGATATTACCTACTTATGTTTATATCACTTTGAGGTATAAAATACAAAAAAAATATTTAGGGAGCAAGAGGGCTTTTTTTTTTTAATTTTAAAAATTTATTTTGCTTTTTGCCACTTATTTCTTCAAATGCTTAAATTTCTTGTAACGGCTAATCACATGTGCTATAAATATAAACAAAAAATTAGTTGCCACTTAAAATATAAAGCTTATGCTATAATTTGGCATATAAATCATTAAGGTGAGACTACTATCAACAAAATAATAGCATTTCAAATATTAGCTATTTTTAAAAGTTTCGCTAACAGAAACTAACAAATTTCGTTTAGTGCAACTTTAAAAGCGTGGTTCGCTGAAACAGCTTAACATATTGAGAAAATTGTTTTTGATTTCTCTTAGTACAATATTAACTATTCATAATAGTAAAAAATTTTAAACATTTCCAACCTTCATTTTTGGCATTTTTGGCCACACTCGTGACACTGTGCGCCACTGCTCTGTTTGATCTCCATTAGGAGCTCAAAAGTATTATTCGCCCGAAAGGGCATGCAATGCTAAAAAGGAGTACAAAATGCATGAAGCTCGGAGATTTGTGGAGCAATCCATTGCTCCAAAATGAGCACTCCAAGATTAACCTTTGGATGATCTTATTTTTTACTGGGTATTAATATAATTCGGAAGGCCCTTACGTCTTCCAGCTAGCGCCTAGCTGGATTTGCCCATCTAGATAAATCTAGCCTGGCGCTAGCTAGGCGCTAGCTAGAACCTCCCCTGCAGTGCGATGACTAGAATAATCTAGACAGGGCCTAGCTAGTTCTCTCTAGGTAAAGCCCGGACAGCAAACTCTAGCCTGCCGCTAGCGCCTAGCTAGTTTCGCCCGACTAGATAAATGTAGTCTGGCGCTAGTTAAGCGCTAGCTAGAGACCATATAGTACCCGAGTAGAGAGAGTAGACCAAGTTTCAACCAAATCCCAGAAACGGATTTGGCTTCTCGCCAAAAAATAAATATATTGTGGCATTTTGAATTTTACGCGTTACTCGACATTCCTTTTTGGCGCAGTCCAACTGTTAAAAACAATTTCCCCCTAAAAATCTAGGTAAAACAACAAATTTGGCAGCACTGTTTTGGACATTAGAGTAAAGGCCTGATTACAATAGGGCAGTATCAGTGGCAGTGGCAGTATTCCGCTATTTAAAGTATCAGCAGAATACTGGGACTGAGACTGCCCTATTGTGGCCATTTACATTAGTCAATTGTTGACGGTCAATTTTCAGTTTTTAGGAGAGACGAAGTACGGGGAGCATATAGTACTATAGGTCTAACTGTCGACGTCGAAAGGCCTCCGCCGCTAATAAGAAACTCCCCATTAGGCAGGGATAGGAAACTCAACTCTTTCGAGAAATTCACCAAAAAGCTACCAACAAAAACCTTAAGCAGGAATAGGAAATTCAACTCTTTCGAGAAATTCACCAGAAAGCTACCAACAACAAAACGGGCAGACAAAAAGTGGAACTATGATGCCACTTGCAAGAAAATTATAAAAGAAACACGGCGTCAGCTCGGTTTTTTATATTGCTCGAAAAGTTCATAATTGAAACTTTACTAAATGTATTACGATATGTTTTTGCTCAATGTGCACGAATGTGTTCATTTTGTAATAAATTGACAAACATTTTTGACTACGGCTACGAATTTGATTGTACATAGAATTTAGTATTTTCGCTGAAACAGTGTGATCAAAAAGTTAAGTGGACAGGGTAGAACTAAAAAACAATTTATTTTTCTCCTTGATATTGAGTTTCCTTGATTAGTTTTATGTTTTTCAAGCTTTTCATATCATTTTATGAGTTTGGTAGATATTTTATATGTTATGTAGTCGAAAATCTCCCAAAATTAAAAATAAAAGTGGCAATGCATTTCACTAGAGCAGAGCTAAATATTTCGCTGCCATAGCATGCTTCTCTTTTCCTCATGCTATATGCCTATGTTGAAGCAGCGTAGCTCTAACACATTGCAGGGATTAGGAAGAAGAAGAGTTAGACCTATAGTTCTATATGCTAGAGACCCCCCCCCCCCCCCCCCCCCCCCCTGTAGGCGTGATGATTACACTGAAAAATTGTGCATCGTCGTTTCTACGATAGGAAGACATAGAAAAATATAATAGAATCTACATAAAATACAATAAGTTCTACCGTCAATCTAATAGTTTCTACTTTTTCCCACTTATATTGATATAATAAAAAAATAGCAAGCTCAAATAGTATCTCGCGATGGCGTAGTTGAAGTGTGCTAGATTTGTAATCGGGAAAGTCCGAGTTCGAACCCTGTCACAGGCCAAAGAAATTGGTGAAAAAATTGAGAATAAAACAGGCAAGTAAATTTCAAGGAAAAAATACGGGGAACAGAAAGTAAGTTACTAGCCGAGCGCTAGGTAGAAATTAATATGCCGGGCGCTACCTAGAAATTACTAGCCGGGCGCTATCTAGCCGAAGAATCAACAAACTAGGAAGGCACTTGCTAGAGTTTTCTAGCTAAGACCAAGATATAAACTAGCTAGCGCCGACATAGAATTTCTAGCCGGGACATTGTACTTCGACTTTCGGAATAACACAAAATCACAAGCCAAACTTACGCCTGTTTTTCGTGAGCTTAAAAATAAATATCTAGTTAAATACTTCGTATCTGGCCAAATTTCACAAAAGTTCGATTTTTTTAACGTGAGCAGGAATCTTTAACCGCTTATAGCTCCTTACCCAAGTAACAAAAATGTTTATTATCATAACTTAAAGAAGTAGTGAAGAAGGCTACAAAAGGTTTGCACTCCGTCTTTAAGACATATTAAAGTCCAAATTAAGTGCAAAAGGGCCCATGTGGGCGGTCCGATAGAAGAAATTGAGAAGCGTATTTCTATCTTAATTGCCACTTAAATAGGAGAGCGAAGTTTCAAGTTCTAGTTTTTATCTTCTTAAAGGCTTCTTAACTCCAGCACAGCTTATGAGTTTATAAAAACATTCTCTATCTCTTTTTATCCCATTGATTTAAATACTAATGATAAAATGAAACGAAAACATATTTTGCAGAGGGTGTTGGTTCTGTCTAAAATTTTATTGACAAGATATTTGTGTTCATCAATGCTATGATAAGTAAAATAAGTGACTTTGGCATTTGTTCGTTACGCCAAATTGAAGCGATTTTACAAACGCAACGACTTTTTCGGTGAAATTACACCTGCTACCCCCTTCAAAATTCACGCGCCTTCATAATTGTTTGAATTGATGAAATATTTACGCTGAAATCAATGCGCTGGTGCTTAAAAATGTGTTTTTGTGTGCTGTTTTAGTATATACTTTTCTTAAGTCAAATAATTTGCAAAGATTAACTCGTAAGCATTTTAAATTTCGTACAATCATAAGTATTGCTGCAAATTAGAAGGAATACAAATATAATAATTTGATTAGGAAAAGTTTAACATCCGAGCCATATATTACTATATATGTCACTCAGGAGCCGTTTCGGTTTTGGCTCGTTTCACCACGGTCTTGGGTACCCACCACGGTCTTGGGTACCCACCAAAATGAGCATTTTGCACTGAGGTACTCACCAAAAGTATTTATCTCTCGCTCTTCTTTTGCCTGCCGAGTAACATCTCTTTCTAACTGGCACGAAATGTCCCGCCAAAAATCTATGAGAGTGACATATATAGTAATATTATATATGATCCGAGCGCACACCATTCCCTTCGGTGGTCGACACCGGACTGAAATGCAGGGTGGCCATAATTTTTTCCATTTTGACAGCACACGTTGATGAAAAACACTTTACTAATTTAAGTACGATATTCGAAGTATTAAATACATCCCATCATACCGATTTAATGCTTCGAATATGACTACTAATTTCAGAACCATCTTAGACTGCTTTAAGAAGGATATTAAATACCAATTTAAAACCAAAGTGACAGCTCTACTTTAAAACCGATTTAAGTGACATTAAAGAAGGGAGGATTCAAATACCAAAAACTGATCATATTAAGTTTGAATAAAGAAATGAAATACCGAATGAATACCACATTTTGCTACTTGGATAGCCATAAGTGCAATCAAAAACATTTTAAGGAACGAATTGTAGGTCCTAGTTATTTCTAACACAATGGTTCAAAAATATAAGTGTTTTATTTTGTATCGTCAAGGTTGAAAATCGTCAAGGTAAAAAAAACGGACGTATGTGGTATGAAAATTGCCCATATGAGTCCTTGATTATGAAAGTGGTATGAGGGGATGGTATTGTTGTAATAAAATCTTGGGTCGATTTTTTTATTTTTTTTTTCTGAATGTACAACATTGAAAGAGTATTGTGTTAAAATCAATCAAGGAAATCGTGCTAGGGGATACGAAGATACTGCGTTTGAAAGCGCTTGGGCCACCTGCATTTGTTCGGGGAAAAAAACTTTAAATCGGTTTTGTGAAAAACTAATTTTTTGAAGTCGGTAAAAAAAAAATCAAAAATAAAAAACAAGGGCAATTCATAAAGTACGCTCAAAATGAAACTCAATAAATTTACTTTACGTATGTAAGTAGGTACATTTAAGTATGCCTATACTCGTATGTGCACATATCAAAACAACACGCAGCGATTGCGCTTGACAATATGTGCTCGGTTAGAGGTTATTGAGGAAAATATGCTAGGTAAGAATCTTCAAAGCTATATTTGGAGCACTAATCATGGTCGGCCCAATATGATTTGTGCATCATTTTAAAGGGGAAGAACTAAGCTTTATTTCAAAACTAAAAAAAATTTAAAAAACAATGACGTCGCTCCTAGAAAATCAAGAAATTAAACTAAAATGCCCAATTATTCTCATTTACCGTTATCCAAAAATTTTTAAGTATTGTTTTCGAAAAGTTCAGAAAATTTTTTTTTTTAGGAAATATTCGAAAAATCTTTGTAGCGAGGCGAATTTAGCCCCATTGTAATTCAATGAAGTATGTTCTTCGAAGCGAAAATCTAAACTTTAACACCCTGTATCTCGGCAACGTGTGATTAAATCTACATTTAACGTACATTGCTTACATCTTAACAACTGTACCAAGTTTCATCTAAATCGGAGGGGAAACTTTTGCCGGTGGTACACTTGACGTGTTCTGCCCCATATACGAAAAAGCATTGAGCCGTTTTATTCAATAAAAAATATACATTGACTGTGCCTATAAATGGGATTTGGATATATGCACCGGCGATGCTTATACCCGGGGTTTCTATAAAAGCATTCCCCGCTTACATGCACTATTTTTTGTACATTTTTCACAGTGATTATATGCGGGAACAACTGCATCCAAAATATTTTTGACCCAAACCCAAAAGGAGTTAACTAGTTAATCAAATAATTGAAATTAACACAAGCTTCAGAATTTCAAATACATACGGCAGCATTTGATATATAAATTAATTCTAAATACAATAAATAATGGTGATTAGTAAAACAGTTCACGTAAATTCAAATAAAATATAAATAAAATTAAACATTAAATAATTCCGTATTTAAGAATGCGTAATGTTACAACTTCGATGACCCTCAAACAGTTCTGCTCTAAAGATGGTATAAAAATACTTCTCGGTTTTCGATCGAAACGCAGTTCAACATTCGAACACAATGAGAAATCAAATATTTGTTGTTTCGTTGCTTTTGTTCGCGGCGTTTGTGAATTATGCGCATGCGCAAACGCAGCGGCTTCATAAAACATCGGGACGTCAAGTTCATGGCTATGCAGCGGCTGGTATTACACCTGAGGTCCCTTTTGAATTGCCGACAACAGCGCAGCCAACTCTAAATAATCTTCCGCCACCCGAAAACACTTATGGGCCGCCAAAAAATGATGAGCCACCTCGCGAAGGACCAACTGAAGCCGCTGAAGACGAAGAAGAAAAAGAAGAAGTCGACGAAGCGGAAGAAGAAATCGAAATCGAGGACGAGGAAGAAGTTGAAAACGATAGAGGTACAATTGCTGTTTCGAATTCATTCGATCAAAACGGGCGTCTTGTCGCTCAGCAGTTTCCACAGGCAGCTCGAATCAGTGCACCAAAATCAGTTTCAGGGCGTTTGAAAGCGGCCGAAACGCGCCCACAAAGTGGATTCCTCTATTTATTCCAATTGCAATGATTGTAGAGTTGCCAGTTTTTTATATTTTTTATATATGGGCATTTCCACAGAAATGTCAACCACAACTTAAAAATTTTATGTGCTGCTAAGTCAAATATTTTTATATATTAGATTACTCTTATACATGAAGCTTTAATTCTGAAAGTTTTAATATCTTTCATAATATTTAAGCCCAAAAAACCTTGTCGAAACTTGTGGCGAAATTTTTCGATAATCTTGATATAGTTTTTGTATGAACATTTTATAAGCCTATGGCTGGTTAAAAGGAATGGTATTGGGTAAAATTTTGTCTAATAATTTTGAATGATAGCCCCACTATGCAAAGAGAGCGCTTGCATATGAAATAACTGTAAATTTTTTATATTGTTTTAATTTCTATTTTTATGTCGCGTGAGTTACGAATATATGTAATTTTCGACCAGTGTGATTATAAAAAAAATTTCAGTACAAGATCTTTTGCGGCTAAAGAGAGAATAAGTTTAACAACTATAAGTGATTTTTAAAAAATCCTATATATTTTGTTTTAATATATTTTATTTGCTGTTGAAATCTGTCGCGTGAGTTACGGTAAGAGCGAAATCGAATACGAAAGCTTCAATAATATTTAATATTTTTATATTTTGGGCAAATAGATGAAAAAGAAAGAAGAAAACAACAAAGTCAAAGAAAGAATGAAGAAGTGGAGATCGAATTTAAGAAAAGATGATGGAAAATGGAGAGATTATAGGAAGACACAAACGGTCAAAATTCGTAATATTGTGGGAATAAAAAATAATCATTATTTTTCATTTGTCAACAAAAATAGTTTTGCAGTCGCCAAAACCTTTTATTCAAAAAAGCATAACATTAAGATAAGACTTGTAAGTGCAAGATGAATCTTTGATTGATTTTTTTTATCTTCTTATATTTTTGAATTAACTTTTTTTTTTGTTTTTTGGTAATGAAATATAATACATTTTTGTTATGTTATTTAATATTTAATAAAACAAACTTTGTTTAAAAGCTAAACGTTCAATATTTGAACACTAATTTTCTTGACGGAAATTTTGTCGCGTGAGTTATGTCGCGTGAGTTACGGCAAGTATTTTTTAAAAGCTCAATATATTATTGAACACCCAAAATTGATTGGCTAAGTGAGTTTATTATAAAATTTCATAGTTTTCTAATTATTTCAAAATTAAACAAAAGGCAAGTTGTGTACGAAAAATTCGCTAAATTTTCAACTTGTAACTTTGCTTGTGTGGCTCTGGGATAGCGTAGGGGATGCGTGCTATGCTCTTGATCCCAGGGTCCGAGGTTCGATTCCCGGCACAGGCGAAACGGAGTGTAATGTTCCAAGCCTAGCACTGGTTTTTCAAAAATCGCATGTTAGGGGCACACTACATAAAAAGACATACACTCACACAAACACAAGAAAACCTCCGTGGTATCACAATGGGCCGATTAACGGCCTAAGTGGCAGCCACTTCAACCTACCTACCTACTTTGCTTGTAAAACGCACTTCCTTTTTTTGTCGCGTGGGTTACGAAAACATTTAACACTGCTATTCTTAGTTAGTTGTTGCAAGAACAATTTTGGTAGACCATACCGTTAGTACTTCTACTAAGATTGTAAAGTTTTTATACCTTAAATACATAAACTTTCGAGTAAGCAAGCCTTGAAGTCGTACGCCTGTCGCGTGAGTTACGATGGAAATGCCCATATATGAAAAACTATTTTCTTTAATTGTAAGTAAGCGTAAAAAGAAGTAATTTAGTAGTACAAAAGAAGAACAAGTTTTGCTAATCAATATGGAACACTGTCATTTAAATGCTCAAAGCGAAGAGGTACAACTTGGTTTCTTTTTATTTAAGATTAGCAGTGAAAATGTTCACTTCCTTCAGGCCCGTGCGCACGGGCGGGGGTTTTTTGGGCGTTCGCCATTGAAGTTTCGGATGAGGTTCGATTACCATTAACCTCCGTCAAGATCGAACTTAATGAAAAACTTATCAGATCTGCCGAAAGAAGATGGCGCAATACCCCAACGTGCAGATACACGAAAATACTATGGAACTTATACAAAAGGAGTGACATAGACTTCCTCTTGAAACTTTCGCGAGCGGACTGCAGGATATTAGTTCAGGCGATAAATGGACGCTGCCTGCTCACCTGGTAATTATGGAGCTGTTTGGAACAAGGGGCAAAGGAAATTGTGGAACACGTGATATGGCACTGCCCGGCTTTAAGACGACCAAGACTTAGTTTTTTGGGGGAGCCATGGCTGATCGACTTACAATGTATGGCTGGCCAAAATCTATCAACGATCTTAAACTTCGCGAAAATATCTAAAGCCTTTGGAAACTACACGTTCCGAGGTTAACTTTTAACTGAAAATCTCTCCAACATCATGGTTACATGTACTGGCAAAGCTAGGGACCCATGGGGTCTATGCTCGGTCTTGATTTCCAACCAGTTTAACCTAACCTAACCTATCGTCATTGGCAAGTTTTCAGGTCGATTTGCGCGAAACAGGAATTAATTTTAGGACCGTGGTTTCTAAACAAAATGTTCTTAATGTACTCAATTGCACTCAATAGCTGACGTGGTCGAAGTGGCTAGGACGTTGGTAAAGATGCCTGATGAATCATGATGAAGTAATGATGAACTCGTAGCTCTGGGTTCGAAATCGATCGCATCAGCTTTCCACGTTTCACTTTCGGCAATCAGAAAAAGATTTTTTTCGATTGCCAAAAATTAACATTTCGTAATAGAAATGCTTTGGACCCGAAGCCCGAACAAATATTAAAGTAATTAAAATTGAAAATGTTCTTAGAATTTGTCGTAGATTATGAATTTCCTATACAATTTTTGACTTTTTTTTCCACCCATATAAAACGACCCGCCCTATCGCACATATTTTCATAAGAACACTTTCAAAAATACTTAGAAAAAATTATCGTTTTCTTGTCATCATTATTCCCCCCATCTGTTACACATTTGGCAACCTTTCATTGATCGAAAATTTTAAATGAGAGTTTAGCCTTTTGGCTAGTATACGAAAATACAGAGACTAGGACGGGCCGATTTATAAGAGTGGAAAAAAAAAATCAAAAATGGTATAGCATAATCGTAATCTACGGATAATTAAAAAGATTTTACACAATTTCTCACCCCGAATTCTTGATAAGTTGACCAAACTCTAAGAACAATTCGAATCGTGGAAATTTAACTGGATTAATTAAAATTAAGAAATTAAGCGCACCCAACCCCAGCGGGAAATTGTCTCCTGCATGACAAAGCCATCAGTGATATCGTCGATGACATATAGGTGACAGTATCATGTATGACAACTTGGGGGACATGTCATCGTAGAGAGATGCTGTTCATGTGCTTGAATCTCATTGACTACTGAAATTTAAATAAGGTTTTAGCGTCAGTTGAGCGTTAGAATAAACTGGCGTAGAGGATGAGTGCTCGGCTCAGAATCCGAAGATCGCGGATTCGATCCCTGGCTAAGGCGAACAAAAATTTTTAAAAATATATTTTTACATTTTTGAGAAATATTCAAAGAGAAGACAAAGAAGAGGTATGAAAATGTGACATGTCATGCTAGGAGTCACTACTGAGATTTTCTTATCCCACGATGACATGTCACCGATGAATTCACTGTCCAACTCCTGTACAAATGTCATACAAAATGTCTTATGAAATCTCATGCGTTCCGGCTCCAAAGTCACCCTGACTTTATCGATGATGTCAGGAGGGCATATCCCACTGGGTGTGTGTATGCGTCTCACAATTACGGTAGAGATTCAGTAAACAAAATCTAAATCGTTTTGATTTTGCGTACTGGATGGCTAAATTCAGTAACGTTTCGGCACAAACATACTGAAAACGTACATATGAATTCCGTAAACAGTTCAGTACGGTGCCAGGTTCACTTTACAGAGACTTTCGGCTCTATTTACATGCATATATACATATATATGTAGGTGTTGCCTTTTTCGTCTGGCATACACTTTTGGCCCACCAAAGTATTTTATACTAAGAAAATGATCAAATATTTTACTTTGATAAAACAAATATACAAAAGCTACGTTGGAGTCACTTGTGTGAACTTTGACCACAGTGGGACAAAGCAGTTTTGCTCATCACCAATTTCTCCGTAATTACAATTTGAAATTAAAAAACAAAAGTCAGAATCGATTAAATGTCGACTTAGCAGGTTTGTACTTGAAGACGACGAAATACATAATTTAAATTCAATAAAAATTAATTGCCTGTAGGAAGAAAGAAAGAGATTTTCTCCTTGAAATCCTATAGAACGAATTTTGTTAAACGAATGAATTTTCATGAAAAGTGGTTTGCCGCGCAACGCATTGACATCCAAAGTCGCAACATTCAAAATGAACCTTTCAAATGTTTTACGCATTTGGTGGGGCGCCAATTGACACCACAAACACGTACCGATCACACTTCTTACTGACCACGCACAATTCCGAGCCATACCGAAAACGGACGCCAGCAGACGACGAATCAGTCATTGGGAATTTTGTCCCACTAATGCAAACGGCCAACAGACAGTCACATACGCATTGACAAGGTCGAGCGACCATAGAACCAATCAAAACCTTATATAATCGCTTGAGTCTTTATCGTCCGTTGTCAGTTTGAGACGCACGGTTGTCTTGTGTTTAACGAAGCAAAAAAAATTAAACTTTTTTGTTTTAATTATTAAATTATTATAAATTAATTATTTATTATTATAATTAATTATTAAAAACGATGTCAAAACTAATTGTCATCCTTGCAATTGTGTCGCTCTGTCATGCAGAGGCGCCAAACAATTGGCAATCGCAGCAACGCTTCCGATTCCCAGGACCTTCAAATAGTGGGCCTGTCTTCTTCTTGGCACGTCAGGAAACAGCAGCACCGCCAGCTGACGATGCTCCGTATCCAGCAGCAGGATTTAAGCCGGACCCGCCATTTGAGCTGCCGGCTCTAGAGCCGCAATCAGAACCAGAACAGACCTATGGACCGCCTGAGCAGACCTATGGACCACCTGAGCTGACTTACGGCCCTCCTGCGGCCACAAATAACCACCAGCCAGCGGAAACCTACGGTCCTCCGTCCGCAGCCTCACAGCCCGGTCCACCTCCGCCACCACCACCACGACCGGCACAACTAATCCCGGACAACAATGCTCTGCCACAGTCGGCGTCCATAATCGCACCTTCATCGAACTTCTTTCCGCAAACGCATCTCACGTTGCCATTGCCAGAGAGACTGACGGCATTCCAACCAAAACGGCGCCCGGCCTCGTTGCGACGCCCAATCGATGCCAGAAGACAAGCATCGAAATTACGCAGACCAGTCCAATTAGGTCGAAGAGTGCTTTGAAGCCCCTTCCCCAGTCCTAGTAATTCTGCTCTCTTTTCGCAGGGTGGACCCTCGTCTCTTATTCTGCTCGATAGAAGCAGAACTTAAGTACATAAATCAGATTTCAATTTGTTGTTCTTGTTGTATTTGTTGTATTGTTGTTAACTTTTAAAAAGTTTCATTTAGATATTTTATAATAATCATACATATGTACATGCATGCATACATTTGAATTTAAACGACTGCCAATTCAATTCATACGCACCCTGTAGTCACCCTGTAGGAAGAGTGGGGTCAATTGTGCCCTAGCGAGTAGTTCTCGAGCATAGGAAAAAGAACTAGTACGCGAGTAGAGACACGGACAGTAGAACCTAACTAGTGGCATATTCAACAGTTCAATTTTGCCCACACATTAATCTAATATATTTTCTGTGCGTGAGCCAGATAGGTCCGTGGCGGCTTGGCAATATGAAGGGCTCGAGTTCGATTCCGAACAAATTTGGAAGAATGGCATGTTTCGAAAAACTCAAATAATTGGATTGAAAAACAAGTCTTCACCAATGCTGTCTCACAACTTTGCGCACAAATTCGCTAAACATTTTCTGCCAATTTGAAACCTTTCTTTTTTATATATTTGCTTTTTATTCCTCTAAGGATTCCAGTTTTTACTAATAAATAAAAAAAAATCGGCGTTCGCTTGGCCCGGGATTTGAACCTGGGTCCTTCGGTTCGCGGGGTGCACGCGCTACGCTGTGAGCTACGACAGCGCGGGCCAGTCCCCCATCTATCAACGTAGTATAACAAATTTACTGAATTGGCCCTGTTGCCTCTACTTCTGCACTAGTTCAGACGCGACTGTCGATTTTCGAATGGCACCTCAGAGTAAAAGTTTACAGTTCAATGCATTGGCGGGGAAATTACGAGCGAGTAGTACTGTTGATTTGGGAAGTAGTCGAAGAATACTTCTGCACTAGTTCAACTTCCTACAGGGCATGAACAAGAAAATTCACTAATGGAGAATAAACGTTAACGAGCATCATGAAAAATTTTTTTCGAATTTCAGTCGGAAAGCGATCTGTGATGGAATTCGAATGCGAATATGCAGTTTTTACTTTATACCGAGGCTTATACCGGAGCACTTGATTTTGAATCACTACTCAGTGCTGAAAGACATTAAATTGTTTGGGTACCACCTACAGGTGTGGAGCCCGACAGTTTTTTTATCTTCTTCGAAAATATTTCTAGGCAAATTACCTTTGTAGTCAGAAATGAGTTACCTTCTTAGTTTTGAAACATTTAAGAATTTGAGAGATACCGCGGGATTCAAACTTTTCTGTCCCGTTGATTCCCGGATTAAGAGAATGGTGAGGGATTGGAAGTCCTAAACGGCGCACAGTGTAACTAGCCCATACATTCTAGCGATAAAAATGGAAAGAGTGCTTGCAGAGCATTAAAATTTTGCGTCATGGGTTATTTTGTCCCTATTAAGAAAAGATTCAAGTTTCATCCATATTTAACACGCCCACCACCCACCCTCCAAATAAAGTGGGGCCCGAACTTTTGCATTTTCGAACTTAATGACTTCAAATCGAGCGTCTACTGGCATTCGAAAATCAACACTTCTTCGTCTTTTGCCCCCATGACGACCGTTCGTTGTGATAATTCAGCTAATAATGATTGCAGCGCTGACTGAATATTCGGTGCTCAAACGACAAAAAATTCAGGCCATTTGGAAATCCGCGCTGCATCGTAGCTGCCACTCATGCCCTTTTATTTCACTAATACACCCTTACGTGCAAAGCATGCATGTTGCATGATGCGCTGTATGCGGGCGATTAAAAAGGGTGAAGTAATGGGTTATTTTTTGAGGACACAGTAAAAAATGTCATTGGGCGCATTCAACAGACTCAACTACCAAATATGGAGTCCGTTCAGTCAACATGCTATGAACGCTCAGCAGGTAGCGCAGCGCGGTGCATCGTTCAGCCGAATTTCACTCAACAGTTGCCCAACAGTTAAGTCTGCTGAATGCACCTATTGCGATTCACCTCGGGCTAACGATTTCGCGTACGGCTTTTTTTTATAATCGCGAATGCGAATTTTGAGAACTCGCATATACGAATTCGGTTGCGGATTGGGATAAAATTGATTGATTTATGGAAATTCCGCTTTAATGAAAAATACAAATAGATCGAAATATTCGATATGTGTTCAACCATCTCGCACGGCACGCAATTCAGTTTATGATTTGAATAAATAATATAATTATTTTTAATATTAGTGCGATATATGCAGCTTCGCGTTTTTTCGAAATGGAATCTGAGCTAGGGTTGTAAAAAAAACATTCAACGTTTCGATTTAATTGTTTTTTTTGGCTTTCGATCGATTTTTTTAGAATCGATTATGTTTTTTTCGATTTTTAATAAAATCGATTTTTTCTTTCGATGTTACATTTTTTTGGAAACTCTGGAAAATGTTTAAAATATGAGCAAAACGATATGTAAAAATGGAAAAAATACAGAAATTGACGGTCAATTCTTCTGAATGCACCTCCAAAAGTGAACAGAACTATAATTGAATATCATTAATTGACTAGCGTTAGGTAAGGTTAGGTTATGGTGGCTGCCCCCTTTAAGGGGACACACTTAGGCCGCATATGGGCCCGTTGTGATACCACGAGTTACACCTTTGGTGGAGCCAGTTAGACTCATTTATGAAGCGAGCCATGTCTTTTATTCGAACAGATGTTAGCTCGGTGAGGGAGGAGAAGAAGAAGGAGTCGAGCAGCCTGGATTTTCTCCTGGCCAGACTCGGGCAGTGACACATGAGGTGGCTTGCTGGTTCTTCTTCCTCCTCCGATCTGCAACTTCTACAGTGCAAAAGACCTCAATTATTGATTGACTGCTTAAACATAAGTCAATCTTGCTCTTCGATTCTTTGGCAATTCCCCTTTGTAGTTGCGTTCAACGGCAACTGTTATTTTTCGACTTTTACCCCATTCGCGAAGGAATATTTTTAAAAATACTGTTACTCTGTTATTTTATAAACTTCAGAAAACAAAAAATAGGCATTATAAATAGGTTTGGAAAAAATGAAAAATAAATCGATTTAATCGATTTATTGCTTCAATTAATCATCCAACATCGATTTATAACTATGCAGGTCTTCGATTAATCGAAAATCGATTTTTTCTTAAATTTTACAACTCTAATCTGAGCTGCTAAAATTTTTTTTACGAATTTTACGAAGCATGACAAATTTTTCCATTGGTGTTTACTTCGCAAAACGTAGCAAACTTTTTCGTAATACACAGTTTATTGAGCTTGACAAACCTAAAAAGTAAGGAAAAATAGTTTTGGGCCTTAATTCGAAAAAAAGATGATTTTTTACATGAATATACCTAAATTTTGCGAAGCGTTTTCAAGGGTCGTTCATTCAACGTCGGAAAATTTGCGACCGCAAAAGGGTCTATCCATTTCACGACGGCAACTAATCCCCTGAGAGTTTTGTTAATTTTTCGGTAGGTAATACCTAACAACACTCTAGGAACCAATTTTTAGGTTCTTATTGCGAAGTGTCCTTGAGATATCTTTGAAAAATATTTTTTGGTACGCCCTTTTTCAAAAACTAATTAAATTAGAAAGATAAAACAAACGGCTAATTATGGTTAATTAAACAGAGAGTTAGAGATTTTTTTTTCTAAATTTTACACTGAGAAAAATTTTCCCACAAAAATACAATAAAAACTAATTAATTTGGTTCAATGCATTTCCGGTGCCGCACGACTGTCTATATATAATATTTTTAAAAAATACCTCTAAGTATTACCTTTTGCTTAAAAATCTGTATGCATATGGGGAGCCAGCCGCATAGAATACGAACTGATTAATTGAGTGAATGCTTTCAAGCTCAAAAACTTTGGTTAGATCTCCCATTAGGAGTCATTTCTGATGCTACAATTTAAGGGTATGAATTTCAGTCAAAGTTAGTTTAATACGCAAACCGAAACTTTACTCAATAGTCAACCAATCCGTAAAAATTGCTCTGATGAGACCCCAGACGGCAGGTCGAAACGTACGTCAGCAAATAGTCGCTTATGGATGCCTTTCTCAAGCATCGCTTGAAAATACATTTTCACATTAATAAATTAATTAATATTCTTCTAAATTAAAAACTTTCGTTGCAGAAAAGTGTCACCGAAAAGGGACCAAAAAATGCAAAACAAAAAAAAAATAGGAATCTGTTGATTCACTATCAAAAAAAGATAAGTTTAGCTCATATTAGATTTCAGATTTAGATTTATTCACAATTTCCTCATATACATACTTTCACAATAAAATTATTAAAATCGAACGACTGCTTTTTGAGATCATTGGAAAAACGTAAGTGCACATAGATGCTCCCAGTGGCATCTCGAAAATATTTTGGCTGAGAATTTATTTTCGCTATCAAAAAAGAAAGATTACTTGCTTTATTATTAAATTATATGATTATGACTAAATTTCGTATATTTATCATCAATGAATGATATGCTTTTGCGTTCATTTCAAAAGTAACGTCTTATTAGGTGCAACCGGAATCGTTCGCCTTATCCATTTAGGTATTCGCCAGAAGCATTTCGACAGTGTAGCCATTAGGAGCCATTAGGTACCACTGCAACGTTCGGGTTTACATTGTGACGCTTTGACGTAGAAACAAATGATGCGCAACCATTACAACGGCTAGGGCTTCCAGCCCAGAGTATTTCGCAGTGTATCCGAAATACGGACGCGCTATTATGTACCGACTCGCACACGTTCGGGATTATATTGCTGACGCGATTGGAGTAGAATTACAATGATGCTCACCTGTCAATCGCACACACACGGAAAATTTGAAGGAAGGAGATGACTCTGTATAGGTCGGGTGGTTCCATGGGGGAATACCTCATGTTCAAGCTAAAGTAAGATAGGCGGGTACGACACTGTTGCCAGTTTAGGAGAATCTCCCCAGAATTAAAAGACATTTATGATCTTTAGTGGAATTTTAGGGCCGAAAAGTGGTCAGGGACAATTGTTTGAAACCCTATTGGACCATGTTTTTGTTTTTAGATTTCAAATTGAATTTTAGGGAATTTTGGCCTTGTTTTGAGACATTCAGGGGAATATTCCCCTAAAAATCTGGCAAGAGTGTGGTACGGGTGCAGAAGCCGAGAGGGCTTTTTGTTCTGCTGGCTTCATTGCTTCAAAAAAATTGAGCAGCTTAGCAGATGCCACACTCGAAATATTAGTGGTATTCATGTAACAGCGCAAAGCATGCAAAACTGACAGTTGAATACTTTTATCTCACATATTGCATGAGCACACCTCATAAGCAGCTTGCGTGCAAAGTTGTAAAAAACATATAATCAATACTGAAATTTGAGGAAAATCAAAACAAATTCCGAAATTGAGCAAGAAAAGAAAATGTTTAAATAAATATTCATATTAATATCTTTAAAAAAACCTCAAAACAACGAGTCAACGAGTTTATGCGCTTTATACGCTCGCTTTGCTCTAATCGTAGTGCAGAACGCGTAAAATTATTTTCATACAATATTTGACAGTTGGTTTATGAGGGTGCAAAAATATGAGGTTTGCGCTATTACATGAATACCACTATTATGTTTCCTGTGAAGAAATGTTCAATCGAATGATTCAGGGTAATTTCAACTTTTTACATAAAACTGCTTTTAATAAACTCTGTAAATTTCATTGTTTTTGCTTGAACGCTTAAAACAAAACAAAAAATTATTCATTTTTTTTAAATTTAATGAAAAATTTTCCCTTTTCCGGAGAAAACGTTGAAAGCTAAAAGAATTGTTGTTCAAAAACGAATAAGGTTCTTAGTTTTGAAAGCTTTGATCCAAAATAATAGATTTCTTTAATGTTGTACTCATTTGAGATTTATATGATTATATCGATATATGTATGCGGGATCCCGCAAATACCGGGATCCCGCGGGATTGAAAACTTTCGTTCCCGCTGATTCCGGGATTGACAAAATCGTTCGGGATTGGAAGCCCTATTAGAAGCACGTTCCCATTCTTAGGTATCAAGTAAATACTTGCGCAACAAATGCAAGTATGTATGTATATTAGTTACAATATTTTAAAGGGGTAGAGAGCAATGTATATATTAATTCTTCCCGAATTCATCAAACTTATCCAAAATATCGGTAGTTTCGAATTCGCTGTCCGTCTTCACTCCGAAAAAGCAGCTGAAATCAGCTGTTCTCGCATTTAGTTTGCATAAGTATTTTGTTTAATAAATTGTTAAGAAAACTCGTACGATGCTTCCAGTTATCACTACAAATTTCAATTACCAGATGTCAAATTTTCGTTTGCGTATCTCTCGTTTTATGGACCAGAGAAAGGAATTATTTGTCTTGCGCATTCCTCTTCATTTTGCGAAGAAATATCTCCCATACTTTTTATATGGAAAAAAAAATTCCTTCAAGTCATTTCTCTTCCTTTGTGTTTTATGTGCCACAACACATGCAAGCATACGGGAGCATTACAAATCCCAAACGTGCGTGCGGACGCAGCGTCAAATTTCCGAAAAGTAGAGTATTTCACGCTGCGCAAATAGTGTTATGGAATCTATTGAGTACCTAGAAGAGCCCTGCACAAGTATGCTTGAAACGCTTTCAAGCACATTTAATATTTTACAAGCACTGTGCTTGGTTCGGCTTAGCGAAGAAGCCAAGTAAAACTGGCTCTTTTTTTACACGGTAGATTATTTCCTCGAAAATCCGTGTAAAAAAAAATCGTGTAAAAAAATAAACGTGGCTTATGGTAAATTCGGGGATATGTTCCAGAAATGTAAAAAATCGTGTTAAATGAAAAAACTGTAAATATTTTCCAACAAAATCGTGCAAAAACACTAGTGGGACTAATGCAGCTTCGCAAATTGTGGGAAATGAAAAATTTGTCACACAACTGTCAAAATTTTTATGAAAATTTACGATGGGAAAAGTAGCGAAGGCATTTGCGAAGCTGCATGAGTACCACTGCTATTAATAAAATCCATATAAATATTTACAAAGAAAAAACAATTCATTTTTATTACAAATAATTAATAAAAAAATAAATAAAATTTTTCAAACAAAGCTTTAACTTAAATATGTGACAAATTTCTCATTTCCCACAATTTGCGAAGCTGCATGAGTCCCACTATTAACTATATAACTTTATTGATCGAACTGATTGCTATGTACAACGCAATGAGGAAAAGAGCAATAGTAAAAATCGGGTCCCAATAAACACAAAAACGAGGACGATATCGTAACGATATCGAGACGAGTTCGAGAAGATAGAATTTCTCAATATCGTAATTTTGGTGTCGCGAAGATATCGAGACGACTTCGCGAAAATCCAATTTCTCGATATTGTGATTGTGGACTCGCGAAGATATCGAGACAAATTCGAGAAAAATGAAATTCTCGATATTGCGATTTTGGACTCGCGAAGATATCGAGACGAGTTCGCGAAAATCAAATTTCTCGATATCGTTATTTTGGCCTCGCGAAGATATCGAGACGAGTTCGCGAAAATCAGATTTCTCGATATTGCGATTTTGGCCTCGCGAAGATATCGAGACGACTTCGCGAAAATCAAATTTCTCGAATCGTGATTTTGGCCTCGCGAAGATATCGAGACGAGTTCGCGAAAATCAGATTTCTCGATATTGCGATTTTGGCCTCGCGAAGATATCGAGACGAGTTCGCGAAAATCAAATTTCTCGATATCGTGATTTTGGCCTCGCGAAAATAGCGAGACGAAACATTTTTAGCCCAATAAATACAAAAACGAAGATTATATCGCCACAAATTCGTTACGAATTTGAGAAAAACGAAATCCTAGAAAGTGGTTTAGTGAACTCGTTTTGAACTCGACACACATAAGGGAAAAGAAGAAAAATAAGTAGGACCTAATAAACACAAAAACGATAACGATTCGAACTCGTTAACGTTTTTGTGTTTATTGGGTACGAAACTTTAATTCTCGAAGGTAGTTTTGTTAATTTGTTTCCAAATCGGAAGGCATTCGAGGTAAATATAGAATCAAGCTAAACTTATAAACGAAAAAAAGTCATTCACTTCAATTCGGCGAAGACGGCGTAATGGGTAAGCAGACTAGAAATAAGTATGACTAGAAATCAAGAGGTTCGGTGTTCAAATCCCACAGCCGGTGGATTCAAAAGCGTGGTTACCAGCAATAGAACATTTTTTTTTTTTTTTTAAACCGAAAATAGTATTATAATAGACTGTTATTTGAATTTTACATTAAATATAAAAATTAATGATTTTTTTGCTAATCGTCCGTTAACGATTCGAGAGCGTTGAAAATCTCGATTCGCTAGCGATTCGAGTTAAGGCTCGTTAACGATTCGAGAACGATGAAAATCTCGATTCGCTAATGATAAGTGACTCTCTCACGATATCGAAATCGTCTCGATATCGTCTCGAATTATCGTCGCGAAACATTTTTAAGAGAAAACGATATTGCCTCGATATCGTTACGATATCGCTGTGTTTATTGGGGTATTACCCGTAATGTGAAGAAGCCATGAAGTAGAGTTGCCATTTAGATAAGTTCCTGTTTTTAAGGGATTCATGCTAAAACAAAAATTTCGTGTAAAAAATTTTTTTCTTCTTTTGGTTTTTCTTTTTGTTTAACTGCGTTATTTCAAAATCATGTTAAAAAATACCGTGTAAAAAGAGAGCTGAGTGTACACGATAACGGCTTAGTTTTGTAATGAAAACAAAATGAGAACAAGAGCGCGTAATAGCGCGAGAGTCAAGCCTGAATTCCAATAGCGCATGAGCTGCGGGAAAATCGTGCGTGTGTGTGCGTCTCCATAGCCTGTAGTAATTGGGTCGGTCCCAAAGAGGTGAGGACCGGTCGCGTTTCCATACGTTCAACTCACCCGTTTTTCCACAGCGCTGTCATTGAAAAACAACCGGTCCTTTTTCAAAGCTTTTAGGGTCGGTTGTGGGTGGGTCCATATGGCCTTAAATGAGGGTGAGTTTTTTTTTTTTTTTAATACATAGTTATTTTTATATAAAAAATGAAAAAAATTTTTCTTATTTTGTTTATTTTGCCTTTTTTGTTTTTTTAAACCTTTTTGTTACACAACATTATATTATTTCCGTTTTGATTTTCCCGCCTCGGCCGAGCCTCGAACCGCAGAACTCTGGGTTGGTAAATTGGTGTCTTAACCATTGTGCTAAACAAGCAAGTTTAATGATTTGATCAAAACGCTGACTTGAGTTCTTGATTGCTCAAGTTTTTGGAAAACATGCGTAAAGAATTTTTCACTTTCACAGAAAAAAACTCTTGAAAAATAAATATTAAAAAACAATTAATATGTAAAAAACGACTTATTTTTTTCAAGTTAACTATTAAAAAAAAATTTTTAATATGGACATAAAAATATCTTAGGTAATTGAAAAAAAAAATTCTTTCTAAAACGAGCAAGGCCTCGAACTCCCACCCTCTCGGTTGCGAAGCGAGAGTCTTAACCATCAAGCTAACTTGCCTATTTTAGAACAACGATCAGATTGAGGACTTAAAACAGACAACAATAAGTATAAGTTTATACGAACTCACCCCATCTACGCTCATTTTTGGACTAGAAGAGGGTGAGTCCAATTGAGATTCACCTTGGGTCGGTCGCGGTGCATATCATTTTCAGGTCGGTCCTATATGGACTCACCTAGGTCCGGTCCATATTACACCGAAAACATTTAATTACTGCAGGGTACATTTGAAATTTTAAATGTATGGAGACGCACGCACACGCACTATTTTCCCGCAGCTCACGCGCTATTGGATTTCAGGCTAAAGAACTTTGATTTCAATTGTGTTTGCAAAACCAATTCCTTTGAAAGTACAAAACAATAATCAAGTGAACAAGCACAGTTCAGTGTTTGATTTGCAAAAAGAAAATGCATACAATGCACGCTCTCTCTATCTCTCTCTTGATTCAAATGCGCTCTCTTTGGCTTGTTGTCATTGAAAGGCAAGCATATTTGTGCAGGGCGCTAGTATCTACTTTCGAGCACCTCGTACTTGTGGGAAAACTTTTCATTAAAATATGAACAATTTCTAATCATATCTTTTTGTTTCTATTTGCAAGTGTATATTTGAGAAATTCCTGTCATTATTCTATCGTTCGAATTCAAATTTTGGTTTATATATTTTCAAACGTCTCACTCAAATAAAACCCTAAATATGAAATGTAATGAGTCGAGTATTCTTCACAAGAAATCTCAAGACAACCCATATGCCCATGCTTACGCAAACGCGCTGTTGGAAATTTGTTTTTTCACGCACCTGACGCAGCGTCATACGTCTTGCGTCTTACGCATAATTAGAAATAAGGCCTTAAGCGCACAAGGAAAAAACTTCAAAAAAGGCACGTCATAACGCTAGAAGATATCATAATACTTTAACGTGACGTTGTCGCAGTAGGACGGATTCATTTTTGGTTTCATTTATTTATATATTTATTTCCAAATGAAAGTTATTGTTAAATTTATAGCTTACATGCTAGGAGCACTGGCAACGGAAGCCTTCAGCTTCGTTTTGGGATTTATTTCGCAATATAATATGTATTTAAAAGAATTTTAGTATTAGAGGTTTATAAATCTCAAACATTTTACTTAGTTAAAATTTTAAGTTTTTAATATGCTGTATGAAAAACAAAAGTTTTCAATAAAAATTTTGCAAGGAAAAATATTCAACGAATTTTATTATTATTATACAGTGGTCGTCCAATATAACGAATCTTATGTTGCACGGCTTGTTCGTAAATTCGAAAAATTCGTTATATTGGACAGTAAATTTTTGCACCAAAATCTTCCATTTTCAGGCAATAACAAGCTTTTTTTTAAAAAAAGGACCCGTTTACACAGATTTAGTTAAAAAAATCGGTTATTGCTGACTGTTTTTTAGTTGACTTCAACTTTTTTTGAACAGCCAGCTCCTGCAACTCTCTTAACATTAAGACTTTTGAGCATTCGACATTATTTTGTATTGCCCATTCAACAATATTTTCTAAATAATTTACTGCACATTTGAATGCAAAGACCTCTTGACATCTAATGAGTGACACGTGCATAGAAATGTAAATCAATTCGGAGAACAAAACAAAAAACAACCGTTAACTAAACGCTAACAATACGAAAATATGCTTGCACTCATAGTCGCCGGGGTACTCTACCCCGAACGTTCTTTGCCAACAAACTCCGTGTCGATGCTTGTTTTTTCACGCGATATAACGGCGACATACATAAATTGAATACACAAGCATGCCTACATAGTCATAAATACAAGGAATTGGGTTGCAAAAAAAAAATATTCGTTATATCGAACAAAATTTTCGTTTCGTTCGTAATATAGAACCTTCAATGCAAAATTTTAAGCTGTTCGTTAAATCACGAATTCGTAAAAGCGAGTGTTCGTTATATTGGACGACCACTGTATATTTACTTAAACAATTAAAAATTATTGCATAAATTTATAGATAGCACTAGATACAGGGCATTCGGCTGCATCCAATATTTATTGTGGGCTGTATATTAAATGATAAAGATAAAATTAAGTTATAAAATTTGAAAACAAAATTTTTATACTCATGGTGACGTCAGGACCAGCGAACAGTCATTATTGTATGGCGTGTTGGCGTAATTTGCTTCGCTATGCAAGTTTGACAAATGGCTAAAGAATGTAAACACAGAAACTCAAGAGTCCGACACACGAGCAAATGTTGTGAAACAATTAAGTAAGTAGATAAAGACGTTCGAAGAAAAGAGGCGATTGTTTGTTAAATGTTCTAGGACAACCTGCGCTTCTCTTTCTTTCTCAAGCATTCAAAGGAGATGTTTTTGAAATATGTTTCATGCGTCTGACTGAAATATTTTGGATGAGTAAAAGAGAGCAAAACTTTAAAGTGAAAATTGAAGAGTTTTCCGCCGGCTATCACTCCAATGTAAGCGCGAACAATGGAAAGTGAAGATGTTGAATGTAAGCATCATGTACTTGATGATAATGTGTGCATAATTAAGGCCGTGGAACGTTATCCGCTTTTGTATAAAGGAAGTGCATCAATTTCCGAGAGACAAGCGGTTTGGGAAAAGATTGCTGACGAGCTGCGGGCTCCAGGTATCATAAAAAATTTTGGGGACAAGTTCGCTTGCAGTTCACCTAAAATATTGTTGTTCATAGTTTTGTTCTTACTTTCAGATGCCATAGTGAGAAGCCGTTGGCATATATTGTGTGCCTACTTCCAACGTTATTTGGAAAAGCGTCGCAATGGAGGCGAAAAGAAAGACGATGAAGAAGGCGAGGTGCAAAACGATTTTAAATACGAAAAGGAAATGGAATTTATTTTACCCTATATGGATGAAAAGATTGCAAGCGCGGCAGGCAAAGCGGCACGCGAAAAGGATTCGACTGCAATACAAGCTAACAACGATCTAACTGACCCGGAATTCGTTATAACGGCAAAAGAAATTGAGCTTGCGACGAGAATAAAATGCGATTTGAGTGATCAGTATCCCTTCTACGAAGTCGAAACACTCGATGAAGATGCAGAGAATCAAGACTGTCAACATCAGGATCAGGATCAGCACCGTATGGATGAAAATAAAATTAGTGAAGTTGAAAATGGCTATAAGGAAGACGAGAATAATGCGCTGGAACAACAGGAAATGCACGATGAAATGGGTGAAGTGGCTATTGATGATGTTGACGAAAGTGAGAATATTCTTGTACAAGAATTAATCATGGACGGCGAGGAATTTATAAATGAGGATGGTGTACAAATCATTTTGGATGGTGATGAAGTTCTACAATTTGATGATCAAATGGAAACGGTTATGGAAGAGGTTGTTGAAAACGCACCTAGCATAGATGAAATGCAACTTCAAAGTCAAGTGGCAAACGCGTTCGACGGCATCCAACAAACCGTTTTAATTAATAATAATGGTTCACGACGTATATTGCGAATTCCAGTTGGCATCAGCAGGCATAAATACTCTTCAGTACCTTCTTCTTCACCTTCATGCTCACCAGCAGCATCAGCGGCTGCGGCAATAATGTCATTGGAATCACAACAATCAAAACAGCAACAACATCAACGGAATGAACAGAATCACCATCAGCAACTGCAAATAATGCCATCAACTCAAGGCTTTAACCAAGAGTACGCGATGATGCAAAGACGTCGGCGAGCGGTTGTGCTGAAGGCAACCCCGCGTGTTCAAGTTGAACTGACAGATAATAATGCAGCGAGCTCTATTGGTATTCTTGAAGACACTGACGCTGACACCAAAGGAGCTGCACTGGACGTTGCTGCGAATGCGGAAGTAAGCGACTGCAAATTTTTTGCCATCAATGCTCCTGCGACTGCCAACAGTGACGACGGCTATCAACAAAATTTTACACACCAACACCCATCCTCATCACACTACCGCCAACAACAACAACAACAACAGCAAAACCAATTCCATCATCAATATCGTCAGCAGCAGAGACAGTGTGAGGACGAACGCACACGACATCGTCGAGCACAATACGATCGGTTCGACAGCAGAAGTGATAACGACAATTTCTCAAATGATTCGAATGTAGTTAGCACAACTGCTACCGTGGAGATCGAAGAACCTGTCGAACCATCGAAAACGATTGAACGTAGTGAGGATACAATTTTCGGTGAATTAGTCACTGCCATGCTGAAAGCCATGCCGCAAGACCGTAAACGTGCCACCAAGAAGAGCATAATGGATCTTCTACTAACGTAAAGTCTAACTGCGCGTCGTCATCCATGGTGGAAAAGTCGAAAAAATCATGTGCTTATATCTTTTAAATTAGCTTTAGTTATTTAATAATGTGGTATAGTTTATAATTATGCCTCTATTTAGAATCAGCGCAGTGAACTTGTACTTCAAAAGAGACACAATCCAAAATAGTTCGTGTTTCATTAAAAGAATTCACCGCTACTCTGAATAATATTTCACGTGAACTTTTCCGGCAGTTTCAATAGAAATTTGTGTTTTTGTGAATTTATATAGGTAATAATTATTCAAAGTCTCGTAATGTAAACATATTTCGGAAATGTTGTGGCCACTTTTGAAGGATATGTGTAACGCTGAAACTGCAAAGTTCCATCGCTACTGAAAGCATTCAAGGATATATTGATTTCCTTACAAAATTTATTTTCATTCAAAATAACAAAGGCTTTCATAGTCTTGGGCAAATTCACTTAAACTGGCCTTATAGACCACACCGGTTAAAGACGTTTTTATGCGCATTCTGCCTAGAAATAATATTTCAGTGCCTAACTAAAATTAAAATTTTTATACTACTAAACTAAAGCCAAAAATGTAATTGGCACGATTAGAATAACTCCTATCTAAAGCTAAATCAGACATCTGTCCATTGCGTGTCAAGTTGTTGTCAAAATGTTGGTGAAATTCCATAAACGAATGAAATCCCAAATAGTGACTATATATAGTGACTATAAGCATAGTGATTCGGCTCCCGAAGCCTATTTCAACGAAAGTTGTTTTGCTGTCTAGGTTAATGCAAACCATTTAATTTACGCCGAGTTTTAGCTCTTTATCTCCTGTAGTCCTGGAACAGCCTTGAAAAAGGATACCTCAAGGACACTTCGTAACAGGAACCCTGAAAACGCTTTTTACAGTGATTTTAAATAATACCTATCGAAAAGTAAACAAAGCTTTAAAATCCCTCTATGGGGCCGCAGTCGGAAATATTCTTTTTATTTGGAATAGATTTTTCAGTGGGATTAGGGAAAATTTGGACTGTGGTTAGACTTTTCTGCAGGATTAGACAATTTTTTATTCTTCTTTGAGAGAGAATTCTCTCATCGCGTTTTTTCGTGTATTTCGAATTTTTCTAAAAATCTTTGTTTCTTCTACAATTTCTATTTGGCTCGGGCAGGGATCGAACCCGCGATCTTCGGATTATGAGGCCAGTATGCATGCCATAAGCTACATCTCGCAAATGATCTCCTGACGCTAAAACCATATTTAAAATTAAGTAGTTAATGAGATTCAAGCAAGACGAGTTCAAAATGTAAATGACAATCGGACATGACTTTTTCGTCCACCTCAATGACACTGTCATGCTGAGCATTTCAACGAGGCGTCCGCTCTGAAAAACGCTCGGACTTGTTCACCGCCGACATAATATTCCGGCAACGTTGCTTGAAAAATATTTTATAATATTTTCTGAACGATTTTCTACATATGGGATTTTGAATGAACATCCTATCTTTAGAACTGTCTTAGATATGATTTTTTTAAAATTTTCTCCAAAAAACACCTTTTTCAAGGATATTCCAGGACTATAGGAGATAGAGAGCCAAAACTCAGCGCATATTAAATGTTTTGCATTAACCTAGACAGCAAACAAAACTTTCGTCGAAATAGGCTTCAGGCAACGAATCACTATGCTTATAATGCTATACTCTTTGCAATTTTCATTGCTTAAGTGGCCCATCCACATTCGAGCATGCTCATGCGAGAAACTCGGCTCGAAACAATGCGCGATCGTAAGTGGTGATGTTGGCGAGCAAATTCATCAACCAACATCACCACTTACGATCGAGCATTGCATCAAGCCGAGCCGCTCGCATAAGCATGCTCGAATGTGGACAGGCCACTTTATTTTGCTTTTGCTCCCTCACATATACAATTATATTTTTGCTATTTAGGCTGAGAACACACCGGATCAAACGAAACGAAACAAAATGTTTTCGTTTCGTCAGTCAAGAGAAACCCTTTTCTTTCTTGGTCAATGCCGTTTCATTTCGACTAATCTGGTGTGTTCGCTCTCTTCAATTCGAATTAGAATCGAAAGACATATACAGTGAACTACGGATAAATGCAAAAATCTCATAATTGCAAGGTGCTTTGAAGCTTTTTTTTATGGGTTCTTATGAAAATATGCACGAATTAGTGCAAAGAACTCATAAGCGCACAAGAATTCGAGCAAAAAACGTGTTGCATTTATCCGTACTCTACTGTATGATAAATGGGCGATATCGCAAAAATTGCCTTCTGCGATATCGAATCGAATCCGAAGTGAACTTGTTTAATGCGATTCGCGGTCTACGAATTCGCTACGAACTCGTTATCGTATTTGTATTTATTGGGTTTTGATCTTAATTCAATCTTAATCAGTCTGGTGTGGATGTTGAAAGTAAAAATTTGCATCAGGCATGGTCATTAAATGCTCTTAATCCTTAAAAGCAAAATTTCTTTTAACGAAAATTTAATTTTAGCTGGTTGGATCTCAGCAGTGCCAGTGGAATGCGAGCGGTAACTTTCGACTGTCGGTCTATCGATCATGGACATTCCTCCCCATTTGAAGAGGTTCACGGGAATTGTGACTTGGAGTTTTCGGCAATAGAGGAGTAATGATCCAATTCTCATCGCCAAGTGAACCCAATCGACACATATACCGAATCAACAATGTTCACAAAACAGGCTGTAAGGAAGCTGAAATCTTCGGTTTTTTGAAAAAAGCACCACCTACTTTACTTTGATTTCATTGGTGGGAGTTTCGAATTTCAAAATCGAATGAATTCTTTTTGAAAGTTTTCTTAGCGAATCCTTACTGAGCTATTAAGTCGTTGAAATAAATTTCAAAAAAATTAATCAATATAAATCGAAATAATTTTTTATTTCTTTATATTTTTTTTTACGTTTTAGCGGAAGAGTATAATAATTTTTTGTTGGTTTCACCCACAATCCATCACGATGAATGACTGTTTTACGCGTTTGAAGAATGTTGTGACGAATAAAAATTTGAGTCGTCCTCTGGTAACCGATTGGATTCCATTGAAATTCACAACAGACTGTGACGAACGAACGAAAGAAGCTTCGATTGTGCAAGAGAATGGAGCAAAGAAAAGTGTCAATGTCAAGGAAGAAGCGGCACAAAAGAAATCATATAGTGAAAAGTATGGCAAGGAATTGAAGGAGCTTTGTGCGAAATTGAATTGTCCCCAGAAGAGTTTTCAGATTGAGAAGCTCGCGAACGCATGGGAAAATATGATTAAACTGCAACAGGAGCAGCTTCATCATAGAATTTTGCAAGAAAGCTCATCGGGTCTTGATCCTTGGGAGGAGGCAGAAGAAGAGGCTGGCTACGGCTCCCATGAGGATCCGAAACTATTGCACTCCGAAACTATATGGCACGGCTACTTTGAGGACTTTGAAATTCTAAGTAAAATGACTAAATTTAGCGCTTACCAATTGAAGAATTGCATTGAAATCGGCCATCGCGATACGGTTGAGAATATGGAAGCTTATTTACGTGAGTGTAAAAACAAAACTTAGATATTGGGAATAGATAAGATTGCGTGTTGAATCAGACTTTAATTAAATTCGAATTGCCCCTTAACCACCTACCACCGGTCTAAGATACCGCAACGAATTTTGAAATCCATCTATTTTCATAATCAATTTTCCAAATCAGCCCTACTCTAAAGCCGAAACTCCATAAAAGACGGAAAGGACGGTTCTTGCGGTATACGCGGCAAAGTTGAAAATACAGTGTACTCTCTCTTTAGCGGACACCTACGGGAGCGAAAAATATGTCCGCTTAATGGGGGTGTCTGCTTAACAGGGGTGTCCGCTTAACAGAGGTGACCTCTTAACAGCAGTGTCCGCAAGGAGAGAGTACACTGTATTTTCTGTAACTTTTCAGGCGTTTCAGGCGGAAGAAATGTAGCTGCTTCCATTTAAATTTTAAATACATTTCAATACCATTGGAATTTAGCGAGAGACTGCCCAAAACTTCCGAATTTTGACCGAAAACTGGCCTTTAACTACACCGTTGTGCAAATGATAGTGATTTTGACAGAAGAAGAAGACAAATAATCTGTCAAAATGTCTCTCATTTGCACAATTGTGTAAAACGGGATCAGTTTTCGGTAAAATCGGGCAGTTGGCAGTTTTGGGCAGTTTCGTGCAGTACGGGAACAGACCTATAGATTCAAAGGAAGCAGCTACATTTTCACAATACTTACTTCAATTGGCGAAACCTTATTGATTGTTTTTCTCCTTAAATGAAAATTTATATTTTATGTCAATATACAGTATGCAAAACTCGTATTCATACACCTCAAAATTTCAGTGAAAAACTTATTTTTACTGCCATAAAAATAGAATTTTGGATGAAAAATCATAAAAAGCATTACTTTGATGCAAATCAAGCAGAAAAACAAACAAAAGATATTATAGTTTTCAAAATATTATATAAGCAAATTTGTTATTTTGGCACGCAAAATTCGTATTCATACACCAACCAAATGTGGTCCTGGGATAACATCTACTTATTTAATGTGTCAAAAACAGCTGTTTAGCAATTGTCCAGATTTTAATCTATAGTTATAACTTGACATTTTCGACTCGATTCGTTTTTTGAAGCAATGGGACTTAAAGGAACAGAAGTTGGAAATGAAATTCGCGAACTCGTACTTAAACTGCACAAAGAAGGCAAGTCACTGCGTGAAATAGCAAAAATAATAAATAGAACCCATTCTACGGTTCAGTACATTGTCAAAATGTTTCAAAGTCAAGGATACGTGCAGAAGAAAAAACGTAATGGACCCAGACAAAAACTTACTCGTAGACATCAGTCCTTCTTAATAAGGCAAATTCGGAAAGATCCAACAACTTCAGCACCATATTTAGTGGAAAGCCTACTTACACAATACGGAATATCAGTAACAGCCCAAACTGTACGAAATTATCTCAGAAAACTCAAGTTTCAAAGCAGATTGCGGCACGAAAGCCTTTTATAAGTCGAATTAACCGCATCAAAAGAGTACAATTTGCCAAAAAGTATATTAAAATGGGTTTGCGGTTCTGGAAGCGTGTTATATTTTCCGATGAATGTAAATTCAACATAAAAGTGTCCGATGGAATCACTAAAATATGGCGAGAAAAAAATAAGAGGCTTTATTTCAAGAACCTTTTGCCAAACAGTTAAACACGGCGGGGGCTCCGTCATGATTTGGGGCTGTTTCGCTGCTGCAGGCGTGGGAAAGCTGGCTCATATCACTGGCATAATGAACACAAGAAAGTACATTGATGTTTTAAAAACCAATTTGGGTCCCAGTGCACAAAATTTTGGGCTGACAGGGCGATATATGTTTCAACAGGATAACGACCCCAAGCACACAGCTTTCGATACATGTTTATGGATCCTTTATAACTGCCCATATTATTTGAAAACACCACCGCAGAGTCCCGATATCAATCCTATTGAGAATCTATGGTCGATTTTGAAAAAAAGAGTTCGAAAGCATACAATTAGAGATGCTACTGGTCTGAAACGCATTTTACAATGGGAATGGCATAAAATATCCCCAACTTTGACAAAAAATTGTTGAAATCAATGAAAAAACGTTTGAACGCTGTTATAAAATAACGAGGATATCCCACAAAATATTAATTCTTAATAAAAAGCTGTTAAAAATAAAAACTAAACAGATGTATGAATACGAATTTTGCGTGCCAAAATAACAAATTTGCTTATATTTTGAAAACTATAATAGTGGTATTCAAGCAACAGTGCAAACGCAGTGTGCAATATTTGCACTTGTCAATTTGCGTACAACAAAAGCAGTGCAAATATTGCACACTGCGATTTGCACTGTTGCTTGAATACCACTAATATCTTTTGTTTGTTTTTCTGCTTGATTTGCATTAAAGTAATGCTTTTTATGATTTTTCATCCAAATTTCTATTTTTATGGCAGTAAAAATAAGTTTTTCACTGAAATTTTGAGGTGTATGAATACGAGTTTTGCATACTGTACATGTATAAGTTTTCTGCTTTCATTAAACTTGAGTGTCTCCGCTAGCGTTCGCCAAGATCATATAGGCGAATATTGTTTCACGTGAAATGACTAAGAATTTCTCGAAAAAATCTCGTTTGGAATAATAAGGCGAATTTTTCGATTTTTATTGAGTTGTTTCGCGCAAGTTGCGGTTAAGAATAGGCTTTTTTTAGGGCAATGCTAGTGGGTTTCAATAACAGGATTGGTGCAATGCGAAACCCCACAAAATCGATAACATCCCCTTATTGAGCAGTTGTTTCCCACTAACATTGATATAATAAAACTAGCAAGCTCCAATCAGATCTCGCGATGGCGTAGTTGAAGTTTGCTAGATTTGTAATCTGGAAGGTCCGAGTTCGAACCCTGCCGCAGGCCAAAGAATTTGTGGAAAAATGGAGAATAAAGCAGGCAAGTAAATTTTAGCGAAAAAATGCGGGGAGCAGAGAAACTAAGTTGGACGCGAACCAATAAAACAAGTTTCTTTCGTCGGGCCTTCCTAAACGTCACGCACAAGCTCTTTCAAGAAATTCCTATAGAAGCTTTTTTTTTTAATTTTCTAACCATAAAAATTTTGGTAAAATCTTTTATTTCTCAGTTTTTTTAATTATGTACATAAGTGTTAAATTATCTACTTTTCAAAAAAAAAGAAAAAAAAATCGACGCTCGCTGGAGCAGGGATCGAACCCACCGACCTGGTTTTTTACAAGAATTCATATCACAATTAAGTAGAATCTAATATTATTTCAATACCGAAAAATATAATTTTAATATGGTTTCTATATTAAAGTCGTCGATATTGCGCCACCTTAATTCAATGGTGTTCCATATTGAATCAAAATTTTTCTACGTTACTAGACTTTCGTTAACGTTTCACATTGAATCAATGTGGTTTTTATTGATTTTATGTGGTTTTTTCTCTGGGTGTATAGGCATATAGCAATATGTACATAAATTGGAATTTAAATTCAGTGGTCTTTTTGACTGTCCAAAATTGAGTACAATCTTTCATTTTATAGGCTCCGGAGCGCGATGCTTCATAATTGATCTCTTCAGAGGGAACGCTCATAGGAATCAGATGGTTATCGTGCGTTTTCGCCTGAGCGAATTGAATGTTGCGTCGGAGCTCGGATATCCAATAACCTCAACGTTATTCGCACGATTGAGTCCACGTCTGCAGTATACTGGTTACTTGGCAGGAGCGGCGAAGTGGTTTAAATTAGCGAAAAACGAGACCGTCATACTGACAACGGATCGCTGCTTGGCGGATAATTGCACAAGGACCCGGATCTATGTTAATGCGCGAACGCTGCTCGACGATGTTTTTCCAAATGATTTTCTGCTCATCGGCACTGAAATTCAACTCATCGTGCTGAAGGTTGTGTCCGATCATATTCGCTGTAAGGTGGTTACGGGTGGCATACTACGCTCACGCATGCCAGTCGTATTTCCCGCACGTTGTGCACGTTTTCACATATCGCTGTGCGAACTGGAGGACATAACATTCGCCCGAGAAGTCGGTATCAATGTTATTGTCTCGGATATGCTTGGTACGCAGGCGTATTTTGATAATCTGACGGCGACAATGAAGCTTCTAGATTGTGGTCATTTGAGAATATTTGCTCGGGTTATACTCAATAATATAGAAAGCGAGCCAAAGGACATTAGTTGGGCAATACAGGCATATGATGGTTTCATTGGCGAACCAAGCCTATTCCGGTATGGTTGCGGCGAAGATGGTAATATACTCGATATCGGGGACGAACCGACGGCTCGCATACTCTTCGTGAGTCCTACAATGCGTAAATTTCTCGATGCTGCCCATCTGGCCAATAAGGCGTTTATTTTCGATATGACGCTGTTAATCAACGGCTGGTACGTTTTGGATCCGATCAGTTATAGGACCGTACTCTATCATCCCGATAAGTATCTAGTGCCTGGCCAACAACTTGAGGATGCCGAATCATTGTTCTTACTCATTCAGGCTCTTGGATTCGGACTGGCCGAAGCGAAATTCGCGAAAATGATGCCTTACTGCGATAGTTCGCATACAGGCAGCGATTCGATGGCACTTGCTGCAGTGGGTGCATCATTCGAAATGAATGCCAGTTGCATTTTCGTTGTTGGTCACACGGGTCGTATGGCTATAAAAATCTCAACGTTCCGTCCGAAAGCAACCATATTCCTAATAACTGAACTAAAGTCCGTCGCAAACTATATTTCCATATATCACAATGTTATGATGTTGTACTATAAACCTCCACCGAAAGTTACCACACACAAGAAAACAATCTACATTCAGTTTCTCTTCGCCTTATCGTATGCATTACAGCTAAATAGCCTTCATCACGGCGATAAAGTGATATTTGTCTATGGCCAACATTCAGGGCAGCAATACCCGGATAAATACGCTGCATACAAGTTTGACGAGAAGAGATTCATTGATGATTTGCCGCGATTTTTGTTTTAAATTCAAACGAATTCTTTTTCATGCTTCTTCTAATGAAAAAAAGTCCTTATTTAAATTGAAAAAATTATATTTAAGCTTTTTTTTTTATGTAATATAAGTTACTGTAATTGCAAATTCTCGATTGTAGCTTTGATACCTCATTTAATCATTCAATAAATAATTTAACTATCCGATAGTCTATTCATCTAAATATCCTTCAAAGGTTTCGGACATCTTTACGAAAGCTACGTACATAGTGCACCTAGTCTACCTAGTGTAAATACTGTAACTACTACTTATACCTACTATACCTTCTGTGCCGAGCAACTGCTAACTTGTAATACAATGTTCAAGGGTATTCCAGGTCCGATTCGAGTTCCGCGTGCTTTCAATGCGACTGCTCAGCAGGACCGACTTTACATGGTTTATACTTAAAGCTATGGCTTCAGTTCGGCTAGGAATGAAAAACTCTATATAAAGCCGAGATCCCACTATCTGCGCAATGCGCCGATAGTGTGAACGAAATTTTTCGACTCTGATGCTGACAGGTGTGATCGTCTTGGACGATTTTTGTCCCAATTTTATTGTTCGCCGATATCTTTTTGACAATATGCGACAATAATCAGTCCTATTCTAAATGAATTTTTCCCGGGAATTTATTCGCTGAAAATCTTCCTCGGCGGAAAAAGGAAGTATTCTAAGCGTCAATAAAAGAAAAAATATTATAACCTTTGTTCGAAGTTCCTGCTCGCTTTATAGGGCATATTCCCAGTGTGCTTAGAATGGAAAAATAATTTTTGAAATCCGCAAGGGAAATCTTCCCGGGAATATTAATCGGGGCTAATGTGTGCCTCAACAGTGATTGTGGAAATTTATGAAATTTGTACCGATCTGGCCCGATGAAAATCGGCGCAGATTGTGGTATTTGCGCAGATAATGGGATCCCACCTTAAGAAAAAGCTTTAAAAAATTCCTGACATAAATTTCACGCGGGATTTCTGATGGCTGGCCTCAATTTAGTAAAAAAGTACCATAATATTTTAATGCTTTTTTGCCTAAAAATGGACATCGAAACCCAGGCAGACCCTAGCAGAAATAATTGAATTTGAATTGTTTCTCGCAGAAAAGTGACTGTTGATGTCGAAATAGTTTGAAGGTTGTTTAAAAAAAACTAACGAATAAGTTTCCATTTCAAAATTCAAACCGCGAGTATTTATTACCGAACTGAGGCGAAGCCTTAATGTAAATACAATTAGTGTATAGTCAAAACCTTCATAGCGTGAATCATCGCTATCCAAATTTGCTGCGCGACTGGTGGAGATCTCGAGTTGAAAAACTTTGTTACTGTCTATTATACACAGACCTGGGGGTAGTGAACTAAATTTTCAGCCCCACTAGTTCTTTAATGAGTGAAACTTTAAAATATTCGGTTCCACTAATTCGTAGTGAATTTGAATTCTCTTCCACTATTTTCAGTAGTAAAATAGTGAATGTAAGAAAATTTACATTAAATTCTCTGTAGTGGAAGTGAAAATGTTTCTGACTTAAGCTTTTACTAGTGGCTGTAAGAATATCCCCACTAAATTAAAAAAAAATTTTTTTTTATTTTTTCCAAATCAAATTTTGTTGTTGAAAAATTAGTGGCTAACAAAATGGCTCCATGAAAAATGGCCCCAATGTAAAATGGCCCCAAACTCAAAATGAAAAATGACCCCAAAACTTAATATTGAAAACAACAACACGAATTTTGGGGCGATTTTTCATTTTTTTGGGGTCTTTTTTCCTTTTTGTTTGGGGTCATTTTGCATTTTTCAAAAATTACATTAAGTTTGGGGCCACTTTTCCTTTTTTGATTTGGGGTCTTTTTTCATAATGCAAAATTACCCCAATTTTGGGGCCATTTTTTCCTTTTTTGATTTGGGGTCTTTTTTCATAATGCAAAATTACCCAATTTTGGGGCCATTTTTCCTTTTTTGATTTGGGGTCTTTTTTCATAATGCAAAATTACCCCAAAACTTTATATATTTCCGGGCCCGTTTTCCTTCGTACAAAATTGGGGCTCCAAAAAAAAAATGGTCCTAATTCAAAACTATCGCCAACTGAAAATGAAAAAAGGCCCCAAAATAATATTCTGAATGGGGTTATTTTTCATAATGCAAAATTACCCCAAATTTAGGTCCTTTTTCTCTTTTTTGATTTGGGGTCTTTTTTCATAATGCAAAATTACCCCAATTTTGGGACCATTTTTCCTTTTTTTCATTACTAGCCCCAAATCTTCGATAGAGGTTATCGAATAATTTCAATTAGAGCGAGTGTGAACAAATTTCGGTTTGACGAAAGATGAGCAAAATTCCAGACCATTTTATAGCGCATGTATAATTGAAGATGGGTTTTCGTATTGTTTTTTTTCCTCTTTAAAATCCATCGATTTAATAAAGGAAAATATACAAGACCGAAAATACCTAATGGACGCGACATTTAAAATAGTTCCTCGCGGATGTTATAAGCAAGTCCTTATTATATATATAGAACATTTGGATGAGGTAAATAAATATATAATAAGCAGAGTGTGAAGTTCTTGCGCCCGCGATTTAAAAAAAATTTTGCCTGCTATCACCCGATTTCTTCAAAAAAAACTTTCGTTTCCATCAGAAAAAAGGTCGTTTACTAGTTTTAACAGCAGTCATAAATTTTTCTTATATTTCTGTAATTTTTTTATACCTAGATTTTTCCAAGTTTGGGGTAATTTTTCCTTTTTTTGATTTGGGGTCTTTTTTCATAATGCAAAATTACCCCAAAAGTCGGGGCCTCTTTTATTTGGTTATGAATCCATTTTGCGTTCCAGCCCTGTTTTATATTCTTTACTTATAATTTGATTTTGGGGCCAAGTTTCATTTTTTAAAGTGGGGCCTTTTTGCATAATGAAAAATTACCCCAAAATTGGGGCCATTTTTCATTTCTAGTTTTTCAAATTTCATAGGACCATTTTTATTTTCTAGTTTGGGGTCATTTTTCATTTAGATTAAAAACACCTCTTTTTGATTTTGGGGCCTTTTTTCATTTTATTTTGGGGCCAAATTTCATTTTTGATTTGGGGTCATTTTTCAAAATGCAAAATTGCCCCAAAATTTGGGGCCTTTTTTCATTTTCAGTTTGGGGCCATTTTTCATTGGGGCCATTTTTCATTCCCCCTAACAAAATATCTCCACTAAATAAGAAAAAAATATATTTTGAATAAATTAAACACAGATTCAATCACGAGTTTGAAAAAGAATAAAACTGGCAACGGGCATGCCAGAATACACTGGCACTATGACAATCATTCTTGGTACTTTTGATAAGGTAAGTGTACCACGTAAGGCCCGGCTCCTCGTAAGGCCCACTTTAATTTTAACCAACTTCTATCAAATGTTTCTGTACTTGCACATGTTGAAACATGTCCTCAAGTTATTTCGTAGAAATAAAAAATTAATACAATCGCACTATATTTGCGGCGACCACAGTCAATTGAAAATAACAGAGGCGTAAAAAAGCCATTTTTATAGTGGACGATGCTTAAAAAATAATGATCTATAGTGAAATTGTGGGTTGCTTTCTTAAAATAACAAAGTTTGTTGTATTGTGAAGATACAGAGGTATGTTTATGGTAAAAAAATCAATAGCAAATTTTTTTTCTTGGAAGGCCTATGAAGGCCCACCATAAAAAATTCAACAACGGTCATTAAGAAACCTTATATTGAGTTGCTCTGAGGTCAAAAGACGGCAACTATACCTTTTTTTGCTTAAATAGCGTTTAATCTTTAATAGTTAATCAAAAACAGGTTAGTAACATTCGTTAAGTTTTTTTTTAAATAAACGAATTTTGTCTGATATTTTAATTTTTTTTACTAGCTTTTACAATATAAATTAACATAAAAGGCTTTCAAAAGTAATGAATGCAAGTTTGGGTTCATTATCTCAAACAAGGAGTAAGTGGGCCTTTTAAGGTACACATGTTCCTCGTAAGGCCCAAAATGACGTTTTTTTAAATCGCATTTTAGGAGCTTTTCCGATAATGATTTTTGGTAGAATTTTTTGTTTTTCTATAGAAAATTTATCAAATAAAACAACACAAAAACAGTCGGGTTTCTATCATCAATACTTTGTACGCTGTAATCGAAAAGGTGTTAGGTGGGCCTTACGTGGTACACTTACCTTATAGCTTTTTCCACATGGGTCACTGGTCGTTTTAAAATGTTAGGAGTGCTTACTTTGTGCTCTTCTAGACCATAGCTGTGAAATTGCGATTACGATTAGTAATCAATTAAATTACATTTTAAAAGGAATTATAATGATTATATAATCCTAATATGAGATTTTTCTGGTAAGTAATTGATTACGAATACAAATAATCAAATTGGAATCAGGATTACTTGCGATTACGAAAAATAATTAAAAATAATCAAAAGTAATCAAAAAAGTAATCCGACTACTTTTGAAGATTATTTTTGATTAGTTTTGATTATTTTTAGGGTTTTTGTCTGTTCAACTCTTCTGCTAAGTACTTGAACGATAATTCAAGTGCTGAAACTATTTTGCAAAAGGGTCAGGCCACGAGAAACGTGACATAGTGGGTCTGGGATTTTGATTTTTGGACCTTACATCCAAAGATTATAGCCGTTCATAACTCCCCATAATATATAAGAGAGAAATTCCCTCAGTTGTTGTTGTTGTTGCAATTTGAAAATCGAAAATTTGACAATTTTTCAATATTTCTCTTTTATTCATAATTTTATATCTAAAATAAGACTTGAGATAAATGAAAAATTCTTTCTTTACTCGTTTAACCCTAGTCCACAAAGGAAGAGAAATGACCTGAAGGAATTTTTTCCCATATAAAATGTATGGGAGATATTTCTTCGCGAAATGAAGAGGAATGCAAAAGAAAAATAATTCCTTTTTGTTGTCCACAAAAGAAAAGAAATGCAAACGAAAACTTGACAGCTGGCGATTTGAATTTTTAGCTACAAGTGGCAGCACAGCATGAGTTTTCTTTACGATTTATTGAACAAGTTTAATAAATCGAAAATAAAACGTGAAATAATTTTATTTTATTAATTGAAACAAGTTAAAATACTTTTTAAAGCAAAGTTTTAGTTTAATTTTGTGCACAATAACGTAATCAGCTTTCTTTAAATCGAAATTGACAGCAGATTGACACTATGGGAACTGTCAAAATTCCTCTTACTAAAAATATATTTATTAAACCAAAATTCCTTCAGGTCATTTCTCTTCCTTTGTGGACTAGGGTTTAAGAATAAATGAAGAAAAAAATTAAAATTCGAAAAATAGTATACACTGAAAAAAATTGTTCGGAAATTCGAATTTAAAATAAACATTTGCGATTTGTATATAGAGCCGGAGCTAGAAAAATAACCAGTTGTACATTATTATGTAGACCATTGAGCTGCGTTTCAGAAACAATAAAAAAAAATTTGTATTTTTTGTGCTAACAAATATTTATTTATTTATTTATTTATTTATTTATTTCAATTCCAGTCAATAAACAATCCAGTTCTTTCTGACTTAGCTAATCCTAAAACATAATAATTATATACAATGCATAATCAAAATATCACATAATTAATTCATTTAAAATTCTTTTGAGCAATTCTTTGGATAGAGAAAAATCAATAACACTGAAAGAAGGAATAGAATTATATGCAGTCAAAGATCTATTCAATGGTGAATTTAGTGCATAATTCGTACGTTGTAATCCGACATAAAAAAGATCCACATGCCTAAGCATTCTTGTGGGTACATTGAAATTTATCTGTTTGAGAATCTCTGAGCAATCTATACGAGAACTTACAATATCGGATAGAAAAAGAAGTGAGAGAACTCTTCTGCGAGAATGTAGGGTCTTCAAGCCTATGAGCAAACAACGAGAATGATAAGCAGGTAGTTGACCATCGATACTAAAGGCACGTAGTGCGAAGCGAGTAAAAACTTTCTGCAGGCGCTCAATGCGATTCACATGGACCGCATACAAAGGGTCCCAAATAACTGACGCATACTCCAGTTTGGACCTTACCAAGGAAGTATACAAAGTTTTAACTGTATACGGGTCAGAAAAATTGTAACTATTGCGCCTAATAAACGCTAACATTGCATAACATTTGGGAAGGATGTAATGCAAGTGAGGAATGAAAGAAAATTTAGAGTCAAACACAACTCCCAAATCTTTAACGACCTCTAATTTACTAAGTGTTGAACCACCTAGTGAATAAGAGGTGCTAATAATATTATTCGATCTTGCATAGGTAACAAAAGCACATTTCTTTGCATTAAGAAAGAGATGGTTTGCAACACAATAATCGTTAAGAGAGTTTAAATCAGACTGCATACGAAGCGAGTCATGAATGTTTGAAATTTTACGAAATAATTTAAGATCATCAGCAAAGAGGAGACATTCAGAGTACTTAACTAAAGAAGTTATGTCATTAATGAAAAGGCTAAAAAGTAATGGACCAAGAATACTACCTTGAGGTACTCCTGAGGTAGCTACAAACGGCATTGATTTGTGATTATCAAAACAGACTATACAAGTTCTGTTCATTAGGTAAGATTTTAACCAAAGAAGAAACTTGGAATGAAAACCCATATTGGCAAGCTTGCCTA
>CM035806.1:124535993-124710993 GCA_020466095.1 Chlorops oryzae | reverse complement strand
TGTTTTCGTTTTCGTTTACAACATATGAATTATATTGCTTGTGAAAGGTATGTGAACAAACCGAATTAAGGGCAAAAATAAAGAAAAAAAATTTTTTTAAACGTTATAAAAATATGTCTGTAATTTTTATATATCTTAATACTGAAAGTAAGAACATTATAGTACAAAAAATTCAGCTGCATCCTGCAGCTGTATAGTGGTCCCTGCCCAAAATACAGGCAAAAATGCACCAAAAGCACAAATCTTCGCGTATCAAACGTATAAAATATATCACAAAATCCACGAAAAAGTCAACCGCATAGGTCAAAAATGAAATTGCAAAGAGGGAAGAGAAATTGTACAGAATATATTCTATGGAACACCAACTTCACGTTTTAAGCTTAATTCTTCAAGTTAACAGTCTTTATACCCGACACAATCTGTGTCGAGGGTATATTGCGTTTGTGTGGTTGTGTGTAACACCCAGAACCAGTCGAGATAGACCATACAAAATAAATATAGAAATGATCAGTGTCACCAGGAGATTCGATTTAGACATGTCCGTCCGTCTGTCCGTCTGTCCGTCTGTTTGTATACAGTTATCTTATCGAAGGAGTTGAGATACCTCGACAAAATTTGGTATGCGTGCTCACGGGGACATGAGTAAGAACAAGTTCGAGAATGGACCCGATCGGACCATTTTTAGGGGTACCTCCAGTACTAGGGTCTGTTACGAAAATCACAAAAACTGCTCTAAAAGCGAAGTTTTTCAACATATTTTGATGAAATTGGATATTTGATCATATTAAAAGGCCAGTAATATTATTTCCAAAAATTGAAAAAGAGGGCGTGGCAGAAGGGCGGTTTTCGAAAATTGTCTCCTACACCTGAAATTCAAATCGGACTTGAACGAAATTTGGCACTTATGCTTCCTTTGTAGCCTTTAACATCCTCCCAATCCCATCCTTGATCGGGCCATTTTAAAGGGTACCTCCAGTACTAGGGTCTGTCACAAAAATCCCAAAATTTGCTTTAAAATCGGACTTTTTCGCAATATTTCAATGAAACTTAGAATTCGAGCGTATATTTGAGCCTCCGATAAGAATTCAAAAAAATTGGAAAAGTGGGCGTGACAAAGGGGCGGTTTTCATAAAGAAATCTAAGAAAAGTCGGTATATGAGGCCCCTTATGGTCTTAAACACCTCTTGATATTAAAAGTTATTTGAACACGTGTGTCTGTGTCAGGTATTCTATTGTCAGGCTCGCCTGACTATAACACCCTTACTTGTTTTTCTTTGTTTTCTTTTACTTTCGCGCAGCGAGCACACTTAAGAAAAAATTTTGCAGTTTCATGTCGCTCTTTTTGGTGAATGCGTGCGGTGATGGCTCAAATAAATTGAAAAAAAAAACAACACTTGATTCAAACTTATTGATATATTGCCAGTGGCGTAGCGGACCCAACTGGCGCCCGGTGCATAATAGATTTTCGGCGCCCCTTCCCTCCACCCCCCAACTTTAGTAGGATAAGGTCGTTATAACAATGCACAAACAACAATATTGAAAATATTATAGATACATAAATTTCATCATTTTTTAAGGAACACTTTTATTATTAGTAAAAAAAAAGGTAAGGCTATACATACAATGACATGCGAAATTTTCGCCTGACGTTATAAACATTAAACACAAAGTGCCCATATGAAAAAGCCTACTTAGCAGATAAAGACAATCGGATCGGACATCGATGTCTTTGTGTTAAGGTGTTAATGTGTTAAGGTGTTGTTTAACAATAAACAAATCCGAAAAAGAAATGGTAAATTTTTCATTTTTTCTTTAGGATCATTTGGCGCCCCCCCCCTACGAGTAGCGCCCGGTGCATGATAGACCCCCATGTCCCCCCTTCGCTACGCCACTGTATATTGCTAATAAATATATATATGCAAATATAAATAATTATCATCGACATACAGAGGTAAGTCTATTCAAATAAAGAAAAAAAAGTGTAACGCGTGCGTAACGAAATTGATATTTTTTCCAATAGAGACTGTAATATAAGAAATTTTTTAGGGAAAATGATGTTATGTGTGGATATTGAGACGGTAAGGCTGATTGACAATTTTTTTTTTTTTTTATTATCTGTATTGAAAAAAATTTCACGCGTTACGCACGTTACACTTTTACTTCAGTACGTGTTTTTTTGACACAAAGGGTATTTCATACTGCAGCCCCCTGAAAGGGATTTTGAAGTTTTGTTAATTTTTCGATAGGTTTAACCTAAAAACACTCCAGGAACCAATTTTTAAGTTTCTTTTGTCGTTGAGATATTCTTGAAAAATCCCTTCTGATAACACTTTTTTCAAAATTATATATCTCAAAAAGTAATTATGGTAGAAAGATGAAAAAAATGGCTGATGATAGTCAATTTAACCTTTGAGAATGCGAATAGAGTCAAATTATTGAATATTTTTAAACTTTTACACTGAGAAAAAATTTTTCATAAAAAATGGTACGGACCAACTGCCGTGCATTTAATTTTGGCGCCCATCTTCTAGCTATTTTAAATAGAATAAGTCTTATTAACTTTTATAAAAAAATTAAAAATTATTAACAGCAAAATTTACTTTTTGAGATAATTAGAAAAATCGCAATGCACATAAAAGATGCTCCCAGTACAATACAAAGTGCAAAAATTTTAGAAATTGGATGGAAAAGAAACGTGCGAAACATTTTTATACCCGAACACTCTTGTCGAGGGTATATGCGTTTGTGTGGTGTGTACTTTAAGGTAAGTCGAGGTAGACCATAACAAAAATATAATCGAAATGATCAGGTACACCAGGAGATTCGATTTTCATGTCCGTCTTGTCTGCCTGTCTGTCCGTGTCTGTTTGTCCGTCTGTCTGTTTGTAACAGTTTCTTATCGAAGGAGTTGAGCTATCTTGACGAAATTTGGTATGCGTTACAGGGACATGAGTAAGAACAAGTTCAGAATGGACCCGATCGGACCATTTTAAGGGGTACCTCCAGTATAGGGTCTGTTTTGAAATCAAAAAACTGCTCTAAAACCGATATTTTACAAAATTTAAAACCATTTGGCATTTGAATTTTTTTTAGGCCAATTAATGTGATTTACAAAAATTAGAAAAATGGGCGTGGCAGAAGGGCGTTTTTCGAAAATTGTCTCCTACTCCCGAAACGCCTATGGGCCTTGAACGAAAATTGGCACCTATACTTCCTTTGTAGCCATAAACATCTTGCCCAAAAATTTTCTTGATCGGTCCATTATTAAGGGTACCTCCAGTACTAGGGTCTGCCACAAAAATCTCAAAACTGCCCCAAAATCTTACTTTTTCCAAATATTTCAATGAAACTTAGAATTTGCGCGTATATTTAAGCCTCCGATTAGAATTCCGAAAAATTGGAAAAGTGGGCGTGTCAAAGGGGCGGTTTTCATAAAGAAATTAAACAAAAGTCGGTATATGGGGCCTAGACTGTTTCTTATTTTGAAAATTTTGATCGATTTCAAACCGCCGGGCAGAAAATGTTTCCATTTGGCATAAAACTGACTGGTTTCAAATTTGGCGCCGATCGGAGGTGATTTGATGGGCGCGCTAGGGCTCTGAAATATGAAAAAAAATTTGTATGGGAATTAGTGTGGCCATCTGTGGCTTATGATTATTTTTTTTTTTGATTTGGATTCTGCGGGAAACGGTCTAGAAATTTGACTTTGTAGAGAATAGATTCACCTTTCTTTTAAGACATAAAACAACAAATTCGGTTTATATTGGGCCGACCTGGGACGCCTTAAAGTCAAAATTTTGAGGAATTTTAAAAGATACATCCGCTTGGAAGCTCTTGGCTGCCGCCGGAAAAAGAATTAACATATTTGCTATGCATATTGGAAAAATATATAAAATAAGCCTTCAAACGAGCCTAGTATGAAGAGTATTTAATAAGGAAGAAAAATCGGACTTTTTCGAAATATTTCAGTGAAACTTAAAATTTGAGCGTATATTTAAGCCTCCGATTTAGTTTAACAAAAATTGGAAAAGTGGGCGTGGCAAAGGGGCAGTTTTCATAAAGAAATCTATCAAAAGTCGGTATATGGGGCCCCTATGGCCTTAAACCACTCCTGATATTAAAAATTATTTGAAGATGTGTGTCTGTGCCGGGTATTCTATTGTCAGGCTCGCCTGACTATAACACCCTTACTTGTTTTTTTTTCATTTCTGTGCGTGACGCATGTTACATGTGCGTAACGGAGCTTAAAGTTAGAAAAAGTTGTTATATAATTTTTTTTCATAAATAACATAGCTACTAGTGTAATCTAGGATAACCTCTTATAGCTGTAAATAAATATGAAAATTCTATCTGAAGTCAATTCACAGAGATTTCAGATAGAAGCTGACATAAAATTTGTAAAGGAAAAATTTTGTAACGCGTGCGTAACGGACATTTTGCTTAATATCATCGAAATTTACAAATGGATTAAAAAACCCTTAACACGTTTTAAAAAGAGGGTAAAATTAATTAATAATAATTGCAAATCAGTTTTCGGAAAAATTGTTTTCTTAATTAAACCAATTAAAATAATTCGCACGCTGTAACAGTGCGTAACATGGATTTCGTGATATGTTATTTCATACTATAATTTTTTTCTTTGGCAAGGCTTGGCCGGGTTTTTTGATTTTTTTTTTTTAAATACACATTTAAATTTTACAAATCAATAACATTCAACAATATTTTTGAATTTTTCATACGATTTTCAGGGGGCTCAAAAGTGCTCTATTTACCAACTTTGAGTGGGCATGGCAGTGTCATCAAATTAAGTTTTTCAAACTTTGGGGCACAATATTAATTTTTGTTCTGAATTTCAAGTCTGTAGGCCCCAAATTGCGAAATGTGGGTCCCCCTTTATATGGGAGGTGGGGGGTGTTGTGGTGCGATTTTCAAAATTTTTTCCAAATTTCTTAAGCCAAAAATCCAATATTGCGAGAGGCCGATGCGAGACACCGGTGCGAGGCGCTCAAATATTTCAATACATTCAATCGTATGGCTCAAGCTCCGATGTATCGCACTGCGTGACCTCGCAGCGAGAAAACTTCGAAAAATTGAATATTTCTCGTTGCGAGGCAGTTTGACAAATAATCATGTAGTAATTTTTTGAGTGCTCGCTATTGGGTACTCGTTAAAACTAGTGAAACCAAAAATGTTCAAATAAAATTTGTAGTTAATTTTAAAAACTTAAAGCAAGATTTGTTTGAAAATAAAAAAATTTAGTAGTGAACAAGTTCAGCAGCAGTTATAGACGTCATTAGAGAGAATCCAGGCTTGTACGTATTTTTTTTTAAATAAAACTTTATTTTATTAAAATTTAACTTTTTAGTGATAACGAATAATTTTTATGAGTACTCGGTATTTGTTAGATTTGTACTTGGTTTAAATATTGCATTACTAGAAGTGAAATTATGCTATCATCTGCGCGACGCAGAACTTTCATTGGAGATTGAAATGCGTCACGCAAAATATTTGCGCGACGTCTCGGCCTCTCGCATCGTGCTTTCGCAATATTGGATTTTGAGCTTAAATTTCATACCAAGAAACATCCCTGCCAAATTTCATTGCTCTAACGCATCTCCTTATATTTTTGGCCAAAAGATGTATGGGGACACGACACTGTGTGCCGCCCTCTCCAACCGGCATCTATAAAATCACCTTCATAAAAATTGAATTTTGATTTTGCGGCCGGGGCGGCTGCCCCCTACGATCCCCCTTCGCTACGCTACTGCCAACAGCAAAGCAAAGAACCATATAAAATGAAATTCGCGGTCAATTAAAACTTCTTACTGTAAGGATTCAGAATCTCAAGATTGAATGACAGGATGCGTTATATTTAGAGAAAATACTTATTTATTGTTATTTTATACATTTAGAATCCCCTTCTCTTTCATCTTTAGCTCTTAACTTTAGAGTCTAAAGCCCGGATCCCACTATCTGCGCAGTGCGCCGATTTTTGCCGTAATCAATGCGCCGATAGTGTGAACGAAATTTTTGGACTCTCATGACGACAAGTGTGACCATCTGGAATGTTTTTTGTCTCAATTTTGTTGCTCCGCGATATCTTCTCGACAATATGTGACTATAATGGGAGCCTCAACAGTGATTGTGGAAATTTTTGAAAACTGTGCCGATCTGGCCCGATAAAAATCAGCGCAGATTGTGTTACTTGCGCAGATAGTGGGATCCGGGCTTAAGGAAAACTTTATATTTTATAAATTCTTTTCTGGCAACGCCTACTTCTCGATACTACACTTACATGTGTTTGCATGTGTTAAATATTTTTCAGGAATTCCTTGCGGTATTGGAAACCAAGCATATAAATGAGGATATGAAAAATTGTTCATCCTCAACGTACACGTCGCTGATCTCAGGCTACCGGACGGGTCCCCTGGTTCCGGCCGGATACCGGATATGCGGCTGGCTGCTAGGCCGGATAGCCGGATGTCCGGCGTTGCAATTTGCTAGAAAAAATTTTGAAGGTTATTTTTTGACACAGCACACTTTTTAGTAGTGCTTGCTTCGAGTGGTTGCACCGAACTGCAATGAAAAATATCTGAAAATGAAAATTTTCTGTGAAAATGTTAGCGGAACTGCATCGGGTTTCCTCCAATCGCTCCAATTTCTAATCTGCATTCGAAGTACAAATACAATATAGCAAATGTTTAATGTGAGGTATTCGGCGGCCGGATAAAGATGGTATCCGGTATCCGGCCGGATACTAAATTTAAGGCCGGATCGGCCGGATACCGGATAGTGGCCGGATGTCCGTTGCAACTCTAATATGTATCCACTTTTTCGCTTGAAGCTTATTGCAAAATGTATCCCTGAATACTAGTGTCCGACCGAAAGTGGATTTTTAGCCGAAGCCGAAGCCGAACAATCGGCAGAGTTGAAGACTTCGGCCGAAGACCGAAGGCCGAAGCCGAATGCAAAACATTTTACAAAATCAGTCTTTATTCATTTGACAAGCACAAAAAAAACCGCTCAAATTTTCTCTAAATTCTTTCGCTTTAGTCGCCCACAAAGTGAGAATTTACGGCAATAATTCACTAGTGTAAGCCGATGCCGAATGCCGAAGATTAAGAATTGGCCGATTATGCCGATTACCGAAGCCGAAGCCGAACCTTCGGTCGGACACTACTGAATACGAATAGCCATCGAATTGTGGGTTTTATTCGGTTTTAAATTTTTCGGGGCGATCTCCCTAAACACTGCGCTTAAAACAACGTTTATGCCTTCTCTATTCAGGCAGGAAATTAAATTAGCATTGATCTCGAAATACAACGTCATAAATACGTGCACACATATTTATGTACATACATACATATATACCTAAATATACCTATGTACGAGATGTACGTAGGTATGCCAATGCCATATATCTAATCACATCAGCGTGCAGGTAATAAAATTTTTACGACTGCCATAAATGTCTCTCTCGGAAGAACTTAATTTTCATTATGATTCTTATTTTCATTTCCAGAAAAAGTCGAAAAACCCCAAATTTGAAGTTTCGCATGCCGGCCCCTACAGAAAGTAGCTAAGCAAAGAAAATACAGTGCGAGGCAGCGAGTGAGAGAATGAGAGAGCAGAAGATGCGTTTCAACTCAAGCAACTGCACCTGTGCAGCACGTCAGCACTAATCTTTGAGAAACTATTGACATCTCCGCTCCCCAAGTACGCTTTAATGATAGATGAAATACACAATTCGGAAAAGCTTACCGATCTGACGATCATTTTCACGATGTTTCGTTCGAAGCATGTTTTCAGAGACTTGACTCGATAAATCTCATTGGATCGCATGTCAGCGGAACATTGAGTCCATCAAAGCGATGGAATAAATGGAATTGTCGCGACGAACTCACGTGCTGACATAATCGCCAACACATTTCACGATGTCGCACAACAATCGTCAGCTTCCGGTACTTTGAAATCAGATCGTTTTCGCTTTCGCGTTTACAATCACGATGACGATTGCTCTGTCGCATCGATAATCCTGACAACTCGACGCGCGCATGAGTGGTTCAGCGCGGCTATAGCTCGTCACATCGGCAGCTCATCGGCAACTCGGCTTCGGAAGATGGCGATTAAGAAGAAGAGGCAGAGGGAGAGGCAGAAGGAGAAGGAGAAGTGATGATAATTGTTCGGCTTGAGTGGAGCTATCAGTCATAAGTAAACACAAATCAAGCGCATGGTTAAAAGGCATAAATACATGCATTTTACGCATCCTTATCCCCTCTCCTCACGTCGCCCAACCCCCATGACGCGCTCCAATCAACTCCTCCCCTCCCCCTGCCGCAATCCATCTTCCAGCGATGAATGATAGCATCGAAATAAATATTTTTCGGTGTTCGAGTATCTGAAACGAAATGAAACGACAAGAACATATCAAAGTTCAATGGGGGCAGCTAAACGCCAAAGCCGATCGATCGAAAGATTCTGTGTAAAAAGTACTACGGTTACTCTTTGTGATCGCTGATCAGTCTCAGTACTCACGCACTCCCGTCTGATTAATTACTCAAGTCAGAAAATCGTTTTAAAACCGCAGTCGAAAGTGTTTTCTGAGAGTGGTAAGCTGAGAGAAAAAGAGAGATAGAGCGATAGAGAGAGAGACAGAGAGAGAGAGAGAGAGAGAGGAGAGAGAGAGAGAGAGAGAGAGAGATAACAGCTAGTCGTTCATTCACCTTTTCACGACCGACGAACGATTCCGATTGCGAACGGAACTGAAGCGACGGAAAATTCCAAGTCGTAGGTACCTCTAGCGCAGGCGCGACGCGTCGTCGTTCGTTGACATCGTCCTGCGGAATGCATCGTTCATCGTTCAACCACATAAACATCAGTGCACGTGTGCCTAATATTTGGCTGTACACAATATTGTATTGTCGAACAACGACAGCAACAACTGAAAGGAAATTTTCACACCCACAATTAAGAGTCGTAAATGAAAATTCGAATCCAGATTGAGCCCCTTTCTCAAGATGTTACAGCGCCGGTTAGATGAAGGCCGAGAGCCATCGCAATCACTTTGTACAATGGGACAGCGAACAAAATGGAGAATAGCAGAGGGAAAGGAAATATCATCGTCTCAAAATTTCATCTTTATCAATTCTGATTGAGGAGCTTAAGGCACAGCCGGGATTTGTAGTTACTAGGCACGCAGTGTACAGAGTAAGTAGTTGATAGGCAAAAATGAAAAAAATTTTGTTTTTCTATGAAATCGTTAACTGCCTACTACGCGATACACTTGGTGCATAGCGAATATGCAGAACCGAAGATAGCAACCGAAGCCGAACAGCTTCAGTTAGCGATTGCTGTTTTATTAATTTGGATTTTTAGACGATTTTCTGGAGTTGTCATTCATTCGTATTCCTCTGCACAATTCGGTCCGGCCAATAAAGTTTTTACTCGTATGTATGAAATATATAATAAACAAGTAAGGGTGTTATAGTCAGGCGAGCCTGACAATAGAATACCCGACACAGACACATATCTTCAAATAATGTTTAATATCAGGAGTTGTTAAAGGCCATAGGGGCCCCATATACCGACTTTTGTTTAATTTCTTTATGAAAACCGCCCCTTTGCCACGCCCACTTTTCCAAATTTTCGGAATTCTAATCGGAGGCTTAAATATACGCTCAAATTCTAAGTTTCATTGAATTATTTGGAAAAAGTCAGACTTTGGGGCAGTTTTGGGATTTTTGTGACAGACCCTAGTACTGGAGGTACCCTTAATAATGGACCGATCAAGAAAATTTTTGGGCAGGATGTTTATGGCTACAAAGGAAGTATAAGTGGCAATTTTCGTTGAAGTCCCATAGGCGTTTCGGGAGTGGGAAACAATTTTCGAAAAACGCCCTTCTGCCACGCCCATTTTTCTAATTTTTGTAAATAACATTAATTGGCCTAAAACATGTTCAAATACCAAATTTCATCAAAATATCTTGAAATACATCGGTTTTAGAGCAGTTTTTGTGATTTTCACAACAGACCCTAGTACTGGAGGTACCCTTAAAAACGGTCCGATCGGGTCCATTCTCGAACTTGTTCTTACTCATGTCCCCGTGAGAACGCATACCAAATTTCGTTGAGATATCTCAACTGACTAGCAGATTCGATTTAGACATGTCCGTCCGTCTGTCCGTCTGTCTGTATACAGTTATCTTATTGAAGGAGTTGAGCTATCTTGACAAAATTTGGTATGCGTGCTCACGGGGATATGAGTAAGACTAAGTTCGAGAATGGACCCGATCGGACCGTTTTTAGGGGTACCTCCAGTACTAGGGTCTGTCACAAAAATCTCAAAAGTGCCCCAAAATCGGATTTTTTCGAAATATTTCAATAAAACTTAGGATTAGGGCATATATCTAAGCCTCCGATTAGAATTCAAAAAAATTGGAAAAGTGGGCGTGGCAAAGGGGCAGTTTTCATAAAGAAATCTATCAAAAGTCGGTATATGGGGCCCCTTATGGCCTTAAATACTTCTTGATATTAAAAATTATTTGAACATATGTGTCTGTGTCGGGTATTCTATTGTCAGGCTCGCCTGACTATAACACCCTTACTTGTTTGGCTCTTCGAACGCTGCAACAGTTAGCAGAAGATGAAGAGAGCGTTAACCCTTTAGCAGCCGCTATTCTAAAAAATGAGACTTATGTTGATGACATTTTGTCAGGCAGTCATGATCTCAAGCTAGCACAAGCAGCTTTGAAACAGCTCCAAAGCACCCTACTTTCAGCCGATTTTCCTTTAAGGAAAATTACTGCAAATCATCCTGATTTGCTTGCCAATGTGGCAACTCACGACTTGTTTGATGAAAATTTCTTAAAATTAGAATCAACAAGTCAAATCAAAACCCTAGTTATCAGGTGGAATGCAATTTCTGACTCGTTTCACTATACAGTCAAACCCATATCTACTACCACCTCGATCACGAAAAGACAAATGCTATCATCGATTGCAAGTCTTTTCGACCCAGCCGGCTGGTTGACACCCTTAATAATCCAAGCTAAAATCCTCATGCATCAATTATGGCTCGAAGGGGATGATTGGGATACTTGTGTTAAGCCACTATCTCTGATGAGGTGGAACTCTTTTATTTCAAATTTGTCAACCATTGACACCCTTAAAATTCCAATATGGATTGAAACACATCCGGAAAACGAAATTGAAATTCACGGATTCTGCGATGCATCCGAAAAAGCCTATTGCGCTACACTTTATGTTCGGTCTAAGCGATCGGATAACGACTTTGCAACGCATCTTTTGGTTGCAAAAAGTAAAGTCGCTCCTTTGCAAACAATTAGTTTGCCTCGATTAGAATTGTGCGCTGCTGTTTTGCTGTCAAAACTATTGAAAGCATTCAAGGATGATCTTCATATACCCTATAAAAGGATAACTCTATGGTCAGACTCTTCTATAGTCTTGGCCTGGCTAGAAAAGCCACCCCATCATTGGAAAACATATGTTGCCAACAGGATCTCACAAATTATCAACAACGTTGGTAATTCAACATGGAGACATGTACCCACAGCTGAGAATCCAGCCGATTTAGGCACACGAGGCCTTAATTTTAGTGATTTGTCGGTCAGCTTATTGTGGTGGGAAGGACCACACTGGCTGAAAAGGACTGATGAACACTGGCCAAAGAAAATCCTATCCACTGTTTCTCCACCCGAAATGAGAAAAGTGGAAACCTTCCACACTGATACCGAAAACGACGATTTCTTATCTCGTTTTTCATGTTTTTCGCGCGCTCTTCGAGTGACCGAATTTAATCTGCGATTCCGGCAAAACTGTAAACAAACGGATCGTAGGATCGGAGAGTTAACACAAGAGGAAATAGCACATGCAAAAACCGTGCTCATTATTCTCACACAAAAGAAACACTATGCACAAGAATATGCTGTACTCCTTAACTCTCAACCCATTTCGCGCAAAAGTGCTTTACTCTCGTTAAACTCTTTTCTTGATCGACAGCACGTCATGCGAGTTAACGGTCGCTTGGCTTACGCCACCCTTACTTATAACGAGAGGCACCCTATAATAATTCCGTCAAATTCTTCATTTTGTACTCTACTTATTCGCTTTACGCATCAGTTACTTCTTCATGCCGAACACTTATTAATGATGAGGATGATTCGACAATAATTTTATATTCCTCGCTTAAAGGATCAATTGAAACTCTGCTTACGCCAGTGTAAGCCGTGCATGATTTATAAACAGCGCACGCGACAACAGATTATGGCAGCTTTGCCACCCGAAAGAGTTGATTACTCACCAGCTTTTACTGTTGTCGGAGTGGATTTTGCAGGCCCTTTTCAGTTGAAAACCTCTTCTTTGCGAAAAGCACCCTCTACAAAAGGCTATGTATGCGTCTTCGTATGCTTCACGACAAAGGCCATACATCTTGAACTATGCTCAGATTTGAGCACCCAGGCCTTTGAAGCAGCTTTTGCAAGATTTGCAGGAAGACGAGGACTCCCTAAGAAAGTATTTTCCGATAACGGACGCAATTTTGTCGGTGCTGATCGATCCCTACAAAAAGAGTTCTCAGGTTTTCTGAAAGCTACTTCCGCTGAAGTTGTACCCAAATACATTAATAAAGGAATAAAATGGTCGTTTATTCCACCGAACGCTCCTCACATGGGCGGCATATGGGAATCAGCGGTAAAAAGCTTTAAAATGCATTTCAAGAAGACTGCTGGTGCTCATAAGTTTACATTTGAAGAATTTGCAACTCTTTTAGCTCGCATTGAAGCTGTCCTCAATTCACGTCCCATCTCACCTCTAAGTACTGATCCGTCAGACCCTTTGCCATTAACTCCTGGGCATTTCCTTCGAGGCGCTCCACTGCTGAACCCGATAAGCAAAATTTATCACTAATCAACAGATGGGAAAAACTCAAGGTTCTTCATCATCAATTCAGCCGACGCTGGAAAGAAGTATACTTACCGGAGCTTCAAAAACGACATAAATGGAAGTCGCCTGAAGCGAATTTGACACTCGATGATTTTGTACTCATACGAGACGATCTGCTTCCACCCACCGACTGGAGAAGCGGCCGGATCACCGAGCTTCACACAGGCTGTGACGGATATGTACGCATCGCAACTATCCGCACGAGCGGCGGTCTTATGACTCGTCCCATCACCAAACTGGTGGTCCTCCCCCATTGACCTCCCCCTTTTCCAAGCCAAGCCAATTCGAGCCGTCGCACTTATTTAATTTTCTATGCATATACATATGCTAAGATATTTGATATGTACACTATTAACATACACTACTACGCCGTTTTTGACACTTGACTAATGCCAACTTTTCGACGCTATCATTTCAGGTCACTACCCTGACCATTGTGCAAGGCGGCGCCCAAACCACAGAGATGAGACGGAGAACCGCCAAACGATTGCGTTTTTGTTCCAATTGCTTGGCCGGCTCCCACAACTTGGCTGATTGCACATCCACAGGACGCTGCCATGTGTGCCAAGCACCACATCACTCCCTTCTGCACGTTTCATCCAAGGCCTAGACTAAAGGTGCAGTCAAGGCCAAGAACACAAGAACGGTTACCTCCGGAGCCCAAACAGGCATCCGACGAACCACGAAGCCCCAACATAACGATGTCAAGGTCGCCTCATGCACCCTTATCACCGAGATTATCGCAGCTCTCAATGTACTGAAGAAAAAGTTGCAGTAACTGCAAGGCCGGGAGGATGAACGAGGGCAACCCTAAATACACGAAACTTTAAAGAAATCTTTTTGCTCTCTCTTTGAATTATATCGTTTTTTTTCATTGTATAGAATCAATCATTGTATAGAATCAAAAAGAACTGAATTAAAAAAAAAAAACAAAATTATGTTATTTTGTTTTAAATAAAAAATAACATTAAATTAAGCTACGTGCATGTGGTTTATTCATAACAAATATGAGAAAAATTTATAAGATTTTTCCAACATTACGAAAGTGCCTGACAATGTATAATTCGTACTATTGGACGACCACTGTATATCGACTACGTGGGAAATTCAAAAACAAAATTCACAAATAGAAGAACCTCCGCGAATTGGAAAAAAAAATATGATAAGTATCAAGAACAATGCTTAACAAGACAGAGGCCTCAAGTCCAATCGATTCGAAACTTTTAAGTGACAGTCCAAACTATTACCCACATCCCTAGGGGTTTTTGTTTAAATTATCGTCATTTCATTTCAATTTATTTGCTGAAAAATTTAACAGAAGTGTGTTACAGCAGCTAATATGTTAGTTTAGGGTTTTAATCCTCTCGATTTTTTCCACTTTAATAATAAGCTAAATTTAATAATGTACAATACTGGTCCTAGCATTTAGTTTTTAGGAAAAATTGTTAAACCTCTTGAAGCTTAGTCTACTTACATCTAGAGAAAACCCAAAGAAGGTAAAGACAAAACGAAGACAAAAAAAAAAAAAAACCAAACTTAAGGTATGTTCATATAAGTATAAGAACTTAAGACTGCCATCTAATGGTTAATTAATATATTATTGTGACTGTATGATGAGTTCTGCCATTTTTGGTAGAATTTTAAACAAATTTTTTCAGCATTATCTTTCACTAACAAAATGTTTGCCATTGTATGTATCAGCCGCGTGGAATAATCCCATGGCTGGTTAAATACTAATTTAAGGATTTTGTTTTGACAAATTTGTAGCCGTTTTAAGTGGCAGTGGGCGGCGTCTTGCCAAATAGGAGCAGCATAATAGATAATAGGACGGAAGAAAGAATTGAAAATGAGCATCTGATTTTTAACGGAAAGCTTGGATTTTCTATTAATGAGAGGATATAGAGTTTTTATAGTCTTATTTATTTTGTTAACTGTTACCGAAATGTGCTGCTTGAACGTTAGTTTGCTGTCAAGAATTACACCTAGGTATCTTACATGGCCTTCCCATTGTATATCTTGGTTAAGCACCCTAACAGTTGCAAAAGGAAGGAATCTGTTACTTCTTCGTCGTGTGAAAAATAGAGCTTGACTCTTCATTGGGATTATCGTAATAAATCTCAAAGAAGTTGTTATTTACGTGGTCAACCCTAAGCTGTTATTTCAAATTTCAAGGCATTTTTTTCGAAGGAAATTTTATAGCGTCTGGCTGACCTCCCAGTTTTATACCCGACACGCTCTGTGTCGAGGGTATATTGCGTTTGTGTGGTTGTGTGTAGCACCCATAACCAAGTGCGATAGACCATACAAAATATATATAGCAATGATCAGCGTCATCGAGAGATTCGAATTAGCCATGTCTCCGTCTGTCTGTCCGTCTGTTTATATGCAGTTTTCTTATCGAAGGAGTTGAGATATCTTGATGAAATTTGGTATGCGTACTCACAGGCACATGAGTAAAAACAAGTTCGGGAATGGACCCGATCGGACCATTTTTAAGGGTACCTCTAGTACTAGGGTCTGTCACAAAAATCCCAAAACTGCCTAAAAATCGGACTTTTTCGAAATATTTCAGTGAAACTTGGAATTTGAGCGTATATTTAAGCCTTCAATTAGAATTCAATAAAATTTGAAAAGTGGGTGTGGCAAGGGGTAGTTTTCATAAAGAAATTTAACAAAAGTCGGTATATGCAGGGGCGGATCCAGAGCCATCCGTTGGAGGGGGAAATAAATTTTTTTTTTAATTAAAATGTTCAATCCGTATTTTAGAAAGGATGCACTATACAAATATTTTATTAGAAGATAAGCAATTGATTTTGAAAAAATAAAAACGACAAAAACCTACAAATAAAAAAAAAAAACTTATTTAATTAAAAAAATATTTTTAAATAATTTTTTATTTAAAAAGAAAAAACAAACATTTTGTTACGTATATTTAATATAGCAATTTTATACAGTTTAAAAAAAAAAAAGATTTCAAAAAAAAAATTTCAAAATTAAATAATATACCCCATTTTTTTTTTGCTGTACTCAATCAAGTACGGAGGCGCCAAACGAGTTAAATTGTTAAGCGATGATTTTTACATTTCGAAAATATATTTAGTACCTCTTCAGGATCGCATTCAATATCATGGTGAATCTTCAACAAAGCTAGTTCCGATAAACTACACCAGCAACCTGGACCATTAGAAGCTCGCAGCATATCGTCTGCTTAGTGTGATAATGTGTCAAGTCCATTTTTCAAATTTTACAGGAAGCACAAAAAACATTTTGATTATGTACATTTTTGATGTACAAAAGCAAGCACGAGTGGATACGTGTTGTTCACATTTGACCTTGAGTGCTTGTAGAGCCTTTAAATTATTAGCATCGATATGGGGTTTTTAAAACTAAATTCTTTCCCCTTTATTCATAGAAATAAAATGTTATTGAAACATGTATAAGTTTTGAAGTATTTTAAAAAAATGGTAATGTATCCACTTTTGCACGTTTTATAAATTATCGTCGCAACACTGCGATATTTTCAAATGTGATCAAAATGTATCCACTCGTGCTTGTTTTGTACATCAAAATTGTTCAAAATCAAAAAAAAATTTGTGCTTCCTGTAAAATTTGAAAAATGAACTTGACACATTTTCACTCTAAGCAGACATATCGAGCCCTAACCGCCAAATTGACGTAAGTCAATTCCCCCGTAAGGGCATGTGGCATTAAGGGAAAGTTAAATTTCTTTTGCAAGACATGTTTCTAATTGTAATAAAAATGACATTATTGAACGTTCACAGAATTGTCTTTTTTAAACAGTGCCTAGTCATTATTTAGCATTATTTTCACAATTACACTTTATAATACAGACTGGCTCTTTCATAACTTTCAGTGGCTCTTTCAGTACCGAAATGTTATGAAAAAGCCAAAAGATACATTTAAAAAAAATCAATATTTCATCCATTTTTGTATGGTCTCTGAGATTTTTTTGGATGCAATTACGTAGGTTAATAAATAAATAATAACTTGAGAAAGAAAAATCATCATTTCTTTCATTAAAGTATATTTTTTTGCTATGTTTAGTAAACTGGCTCTTTCATGCCATTTCTCCCCTATGTTTATTTTTTTCGATCGACTTGAATAAAATTTGAATTCAGAGTTTTGAGTATATTTGGCCCTGGGACTGAATATTGTTTAAACTTGTTATTGAACGGATTTAACCACAAAATAAGTAATCGGTTAAAAAAAAAAAAATGTTAATAATTTGATTAGTTTCCAGCCGGGCTTAGCTTTGCATAGGTCGTGGGTCTGTCCTCTCATTTTGTGATTTTCACTGATTCAGATCGGTGGCTTATGCAGGCAGTCATGTTATGTAAAGGAAAACGGTGTATGTTCGTATTTACGTAGAGATGTTTAGATGTTGGTAGGGAAGTTCTTAATGCTCTGGGTCAAATATTTTCCTTACTACGGTTCATATGACCCTAATTAAATGGACTTGCTATTGAAAGCGTATTTATGGTACGACGAAGGAAAATTTGATTTATTTTTGTTTTATGGAATTGGTTTGTTGAAGCTTTTGGTTTTTTGATTTTTGCATTCGTTCATGGTCGTCCGTCGCGTAGAGATGGTACTGATTGCAGATACTCCTTGCTCGAACATAGAGGCATTCTATCTTTGGCATTGTCTAAGGCGCTGCATTTTGGTTTTATTTATAGAGACTGACAGAAAAAAAATTCCTTGACGATCTCAAATTTTTTATTGCTATCACTATCGTTGCTATAGATCTCCATCGCTCTCTCTCTCTCTCTCTTTTCTGCATCTCCATCCCTCTCTTTCACTCTTTCACTCACTCACTCATTTTTCTGTTGTTGTTGCTGTTGTTATTGCAATGAATCTATTTCTTGTTGTTGTCGCTCGAACGAAGGGCATCAAGTCGCGTCGTCGCGCTGCTCCCCAGCGACTGTTAGAAAAAAGCTAGCGCGACGCGTCGCACGGCGCATTCGTCATTCCAAAGTCATGTCAAACGACGTCGCTCGACACTGCAGTCTCCAGGCTGTGGGCCGCACGGTTCGAATGGTAAGGATCTGCTTAACTTCATGTAACCCCGCTCTTCGCTGCGCTGCTCTGCTCTGCTCTACTATGCTCTGCATTGCTCCGCTGACGGGGGGATCACGAAATTGTCGGACTGCACTCGCTGCGCATTTCGATTTTGCATTCCAATGGCTGCGGGCCGCGTCTCGTGCCTGTGCCTCTGTCTCTGTCCGTAGAGAATTTTTCCGTGTCGCAATCGGACTCGGCAATAATATTCGAAAGTATTCGATAGTGAAAAGTGCGATCGGATCGTGTCCGATCGTGATTTTGGGAACGCGAAAAATTGCTTGGATCAATCAAAATATCTAGTTTCTTTCATTACAGCCAGCAAAGTTATTGATTGTGTTAAAAAAAAAGAAAGCTACTTTAAAGGAAAAACAGTGAAGAGAATGTGATACGAAACGAATTGAAAAACAAATTTTTTTTTTCAATAAATTTACATGTAATAAAAGGAAAAAAACGCGCAGTATTTAAGGAGTAAAATTTTCTTTAAAATAGTATTTTCCTTAGGAGAAAAAAAAACAATAATTGGACATTGACGGTAAGTAAGTTCGCCGACGAAAAGCCAACATAGGAAGAAATCTATGTGAAGGATCAAAATAACAGAATTTGTTTTTATTTTCTAAGATATTTCATAGTGAGTGAAAAGTTTCGCAATGGCCGAATAACGGCACTTTATATATATCGGACTTCGAATCGATTCTCATAAATGTACGTCTTGTGACTCTCAGTCGGCCATGATTGGACAAACTTTCAACATCGTCTTTGAAATATTATATAACAAAGCCCATTCTTTGCAAATGCATTATATTTAAGGATGAGGCTAGATTAGGATGAGGCGCAGTAACGCCAGATTGATGGATTTTTCGCATTTTGATCACTTAAAAGGGATTTTTATAGCACTTGTTCTGTAAAAACAAGAACAAAAGGGATTTATATCTGAGCGAATAGTGACGCTCAAATACTGTTTTTTTCAAAATCATGTTCTTATACAAAACAGGACGAATAGGATTTAGTTTATTTACAAAAAACAAAAGGAAAAGTGGCATCAAAGAACCTACTGACAGGATGGCATTGAGAAAAGAGAGAAAGAAAGAGCGAGAAACAGAAATGGAGAGATGGGAACAGATATAGAGAGAAATAGAGACAAAAAAGAGAGAAAGAATTATAGAAAAGAAACAGAGAAGAAATAGAAAGAGAGAAAGAAATAGAAAAAGAAAAGAGAAAGAAAAGAGAAAAAAGAAAAAGAAAGAAAAGAGAAAAAAAGAGAAAAAGAGAGAAAAAGAGAGAAAAAGAGAGAAAAAGAGAGAAAAAGAGAGAAAAAGAGAGAGAAATGTAGAGAAAGAGGAAGAAAGAGAGAGAGGGAAGAAGAGAGTGCTTGTGAGGAAGAGTAAGTTTTACTTCCACTTTCACACTTTCTCGTTTCTCTCTCTCCATCTCTGCTCCCTGATCCAATGTGTTTTGTGTCTCTCCCTCTCTCCCTCTCTCCCTATCTCCTTATCTCCCTCTCTGTGTCTTTGTCTCTCTGTCTCTCTCCGTCTCTCTCTATCTCTCTCTATCTCTCTCTGTCTCTCTCTGTCTCTATCTGTCTCTATCTGTCTCTATCTGTCTCTATCTGTCTCTATCTGTCTCTATCTGTCTCTATCTGTCTCTATCTGTCTCTATCTGTCTCTATCTGTCTCTATCTGTCTCTATCTGTCTCTATCTGTCTCTATCTGTCTCTATCTGTCTCTATCTGTCTCTATCTGTCTCTATCTGTCCCTATCTGTCTCTACCTGTCTCTATCTGTCTCTACCTGTCTCTCTCTGTCTCTCTCTGTCTCTCTCTCTGTCTCTCTCTGTCTCTCTCTGTCTCTCTCTGTCTCTCTCTGTCTCTCTCTGTCTCTCTCTGTCTCTCTCTGTCTCTCTCTGTCTCTCTCTGTCTCTCTCTGTCTCTCTCTGTCTCTCTCTGTCTCTCTCTGTCTCTCTCTGTCTCTCTCTGTCTCTCTCTGTCTCTCTCTGTCTCTCTCTGTCTCTCTCTGTCTCTCTCTGTCTCTCTCTGTCTCTCTCTGTCTCTCTCTGTCTCTCTCTGTCTCTCTCTGTCTCTCTCTGTCTCTCTCTGTCTCTCTCTGTCTCTCTCTGTCTCTCTCTGTCTCTCTCTGTCTCTCTCTGCTCTCTCTCTTCTCTCTCTCGTCTCTCTCTGTCTCTCTCTGTCTCTCTCTGTCTCTCTCTGTCTCTCTCTGTCTCTCTCTGTCTCTCTCTGTCTCTCTCTGTCTCTCTCTGTCTCTCTCTGTCTCTCTCTGTCTCTCTCTGTCTCTCTCTGTCTCTCTCTGTCTCTCTCTGTCTCTCTCTGTCTCTCTCTGTCTCTCTCTGTCTCTCTCTGTCTCTCTCTGTCTCTCTCTGTCTCTCTCTGTCTCTCTCTGTCTCTCTCTGTCTCTCTCTGTCTCTCTCTGTCTCTCTCTGTCTCTCTCTGTCTCTCTCTGTCTCTCTCTGTCTCTCTCTGTCTCTCTCTGTCTCTCTCTGTCTTTCTCACTCTCTCTGTCTCTCTCTGTCTCTCTTTGTCTCTCTCTGTCTCTCTCTGTCTCTCTCTGTCTCTCTTTGTCTCTCCATGTATTTTTCTGTCTCTCTCTGTCTCTCTCTGTCTCTCTCTGTCTCTCTCTATCTCTCTCTGTCTCTCTCTGTCTCTCTCTGTCTCTCTCTGTCTCTCTCTGTCTCTCTCTGTCTCTCTCTGTCTCTCTCTGTCTCTCTCTGTCTCTCTCTGTCTCTCTCTGTCTCTCTCTGTCTCTCTCTGTCTCTCTCTGTCTCTCTCTGTCTCTCTCTGTCTCTCTCTGTCTCTCTCTGTCTCTCTCTGTCTCTCTCTGTCTCTCTCTATCTCTCTCTGTCTCTCTCTGTCTCTCTCTGTCTCTCTCTGTCTCTCTCTGTCTCTCTCTGTCTCTCTCTTTCTCTCTCTCTGTCTCTCTCTGTCTCTCTCTGTCTCTCTCTGTCTCCCTCTGTCTCTCTCTATCTCTCTCTGTCTCTCTGTCTCTCTGTCTGTCTCTCTCTGTCTCTCTCTGTCTCGCTCTCTCTCTCTCTCTCTCTCTCTCTCTCTCTCTCTCTGTCTCTCTCTGCCTCTCTCTGTCACTCTCTGTCTCTCTCTGCCTCTCTCTGTATGTCTCTGCCGCCCTCTGTATGTCTCTCTCTGTTTCTCTCTGTCTCTCTCTGCCTCTCTCTGTATGTCTCTGCCGCCCTCTGTATGTCTCTCTCTGTTTCTCTCTGTCTCTCTCTCCCTCTGTATTTATCTCTGTCTCTCTCTCTCTCCCTCTCGCTGTCTGTATTTATCTCTGTCCCTCTCTCTCTCTCTCTCTCTCTCTCTTTCTCTCTCTCTCTTTTTCTTTCTCTCTCTCTCTCTCTCTCTCTCTCTCTCTCTCTCTCCCTCTCTGTCTCTCGCTCTCTGTCTCTCCCTGTCATTATCTGACACTTGAGCTTCCGCTATTATGTCCCCTCGACAGGACCTTAAATCATTTGCTCCATTCAGCAAAAAACAACTCCCCAATAATTTCGAAAAATTTTCCTCGTCACACGTTTCGGGGCCAATTAATGGCATTTCGATCGATGTGAATGTTCCAAAAATAAAGAAATTGCCGACAAAAATGAAAATAAAGGACTTTTTGTCTGCATTCCAATTCGTCTGTCAGTCTCGATCAAAGCAACAATGCAATAAAAAGAGGCAAGAAGGAAATTTCTTTTTCGTTATAAATGGCTAAGAAAAGCTGTCGAATGTTAAATGGAGCGGACAATTTTTTTATAAGCATGTTTTATTTTGACATTATTTTATTTCCTTTTTGTTATCGTTTTTGTTTTCGCGCGTGAAGTTCATGAGTTCAACGCCAGATGAAGTGCAAAAGGGTCTGTTGCGAAGAAATAGCTCATCGTTCCTAAAAGCGAAGCGCACTCGCCCATATACACAAACACACACATACACACACATGGCCTTATAGACAGCATTAAAGCCATATCACACATGGACCCACTCGAAGCGAAAAGTAGTTCACAACAGTTTGCTGGGGATCCAGGCCCACATTCCTTTTACGTTGTTTTTGGCGCAGCATTTCCTCACTTCAAATGCTGAATGCTCGACTCTCAACGTTCGACGCATTGCGTCGCTGCCGCTGCTGCTGCTGCTGCTGCCGCCTAGAGAGGCGTCTAAGCAAACGTTTTGGGGCGTGCGCCGTGCTATTTTTGGGGTCGCAATGCAACTTCACAACGACGTGTTCGTCATCACAATAATTTGTAGCACACGGCTGGCTGCCGATATTCGCCCGAACTTAAAGATCATACACAGAGAGAAATTCTTTTGAACAAAAAAAATATGTAAAATCAAAATTTTTGAAGACAAACACAGATTATTCCGGAACATTTAACAAGAAGTCGTCTCTTTCCTTCGCACGTCTTCCATCACAACATTGTTTGTTTGTCTGACTCTCGAGATATTCAACTTCAACTTGAAGTCTGGAAAAAAATCATAAGTAATTCAAACAAATTCCTAAAATTAAGTTTATGGAAGTACGTATTGATTTTTACGCAGGGATGTATCAAAAAAAAATTCAGATCAGATTTTTGATAGAAGAAAGTGACAGCGTCCTCTGTTAATATTTTCACAGTCATAGCAGTGTTGTCTGTATTTTAGCGCCACTATTATGTCAGCATTACAAAGAAATAAATCTCTTTTGTCCCGTTTCTGCTTTATAGAACATAGGGTTATCAGAAAGCCCCTTTTAGTATTTCAAGTTAAAAAAATCAGAATGAAAAAATGTCTAAAAATTTGAAGAGTCCCTGAATCTGATATCACTAAGTCATAACATACTCACATGTACATATGAAATAAACAGAGTCTAGGCTACTGACATCTTGTGATACTCGAATATGGATTTTTTTTTTAACGGATTTTGTATTTAATACAGTGTACTCTCTTTTAAGCGGACACCTGCGCGACCGAAATTTAAGAGGAAATTATTTGAGAAGCAGGAACCCTAGAGCATTTCCAAAAAGTGTCCGCAAGAAGACACTACACCGTACCCAAAAAGGAATTTTGTTTTCGCATTTTCCTAAATTTAGAATCATTTCTAATTCTTTGAGAGAATATCTGCCACAAAAACTAGAATTTTCAGTTGCTTCAATGAATGAAAAAAAATTTTTCTCCGTGTATCTCGTGCTAATAATTCTAATGCGTTAAAATTGCGTTCCATACGAACGAGCGAGTATAACTACAGTTGAGCAAGGAATACATAGGTTGAAAAAGACCAAATAAAGTGCGTTGTCTTCGCGCGCACAAACGGCCGATCGCAATGTTCCCAGGAAAACCAATTTACGATTGCGTACCCGGAAAAATGAACCAAACAAAGCAAAAGAAAAGAAGTGACAAAACTAGAGAAGAGAAGAGTAGATAAGCAAAGAGATGAGAAGACAACAACAAGAAGTGAACGAACCCGCGAACGACTAACGGTTAACGTTAAAAATAGATCCTTCTTCGTGCACGATCCTCAAAGAACCGTCGCTGTCGTTGACGCAGAAGTGAACGGCGACGCGTCGCGACGTCACCATCACCGTCGCTGTCGCTGTCGCTATTCGCCGACGCCGTCGACGTTGCTGTTGTCATTCACACTGATTTTTAAATGCTCGAGTGGATGGAGATGCTATCTTGCCATCTTTACAGCATCCGCACATGCTGTGTGCATATCGCGAGGTGGCAACAAAGTGCGTTGACCTTGAAACGCACGTTAGGAAAATCGAAGTGGAAATGAAAATGAAAGCTACAGCGGAAAAAGGGAAACTGAAGCACGCAGCTACAAGAACAAATAATGCTGTCGGCGCTGTCATTGTCATTGGCGCTCTGAATGTTCATATGTATGTATGTACAATACCTTCCGTACGAATTAGGGTGGCCATATGCTCTTGAAAGCAAATTTCAAAACTTGTGCGCCAAGAGGTGCCATCGCTGCAACTAATGCGCATCTGCCGCGGTAATTCGTTGCAGGGGGCCATTATTTTTTCCCTTTGAGATTTGTTTTTTCTTCCAGGAAATCAAAATTTTCTTTTGAAAGAGGCAGGAATTTCCTACACAGAGAAAATATATACAGTCAGACAAAAAAGTTTCCGTACACCTTGAACTTCTCAATACATAGAACTATTTTTTTTCACGATTCAAAATCCAAAGAGTAGAACTTTATACCCAGCTTAAGCAGGATATATTAGATTTGTGCGAATCTTGTAACAGCCAGAACTAAGCTCCGTAGATATAGCAATATATATACATATATTCTTGATCAGAATCGAAAACTGAATCGACTTAGACATTTCCGTCTGTCCGTCCGTCCGTTTGCCCGTCCGTATGTGGTCGGACTTCCCACTTAACGGCTGGAACAATCACGTCAAAAATTGGTACACAGGTATTTTGGGCCCTGAGAACGATCCTAGGTGAAAATGGGCGATATCCGCCCAATGCCACGCCCAACAATTGAGATTTTTCGTAACTTCCAAAGTAAAAGCTTCCGTTGTAGAAGCTCCAATTCGAAACATAGGTTGACCCAGACGAATGAATAGTGTGCGCAAAAAATGTATAAGTACTTGAGATTTTTGGTAGCTTCCCTACGGTAGGGCAAAACATATCTTCGATCGTAAGTTATTGTGGTCAAGCTTCGTTACCATTGTGTTCTATATGAAAAAATCGTACATATAGAACAAAAACGGACTAAAAATACTAAATAAAAGAACATTATTTTATTTTGTTCTATATGCAAGACTAAATAAAGTTCGAATTAAGTTTGCAGTCTTTTCGGTTGGTTTCTATACCTGAAACACTCTGTATCGATTTCTCTCGGGATAGAAAATAAGTATGTTCAGAAATGATCAACGTCGCAGAAGATTGGGTAAGCCATGTCTGTCTGTCTGTATACACTTTTGTTGTCGAAGGAGTTAAGTTATGGTATTGAACTTTGGTATGCAGACGCACAGAGACATTAGTAAGACCAAGCGGGCGTGGAAAGAAGGCGGATGCTCTTAAAGGCAGTGGCGTACTATAATAACTTTTTTAAAACAAGTTGAAATATAAGTAAAAGTTTTTAACGTGAAATTTTTTGTTGGCAAATAAAATTTATCTCCGTTCAATCGAAGTCAAAATCTCATCATTTAATGAATTTGATAAATTTTTTATAAGTATATTTTTAATTTATGGCAGAAGCTTACTAAAAAAACACTATTCTTACCTTAACCCTGGAACGGAAATCTTCATCTAAGACCTGAAAACCTTTTTAATTTCGTAATTTTTAGTAAAACTAGTATTAACTCTTATTATTGTATTAAATTTTTTACTGATTTTAAAGTCAATTTTTCATTTTTATTCTTATTAGAATAAATTAAAAACAATAATAAGAGTTAATATAAGTTAATTGTTCTAAAGTTTTTAAATTATTCAATTAAAATACATTTATAAGATTGAGTTTAAAATGATTTAAATGTGATATTGAATAAAGTTTTTGTTGCGTTCATTTTCATTTCTTATCTCACAATACTTCCTTACAGTTTGTTCTATATGCTATAAAACAAGAAGAGCTTCGTAAAAGAGTGCATACAGAACAAAGCAATTTTTTTTAACGCCTTCTGCTCGTAAAGTCGTATCCAAAATCAGAATTTTTTTTAACAGAAAAATTCACGAACCCTATATCTTTTATTGGTAAAAAGCTGTCGACAACTTTTTCGGTTCAGTTTTTTGTAACTGACGACTAAACCTTAAACGCGATTTACCAAAAAAACAACAAATTGGTCATATAGAACACAATAACTTACGAACGACGATATTGCGTCAGTATTGTCGGGACGCCTCCCAATAAACACAAAAACGATAACGAGTTCGAATCGAATTCGAATCGAATTAAGAGCGCGAATCGCATTAAACGAATACGAAGCGAGTTCGATTCGAATTCGCGGAAGGCAATTTTCGCGATATCGCGCTTTTATCGTATTTTGCGTTCGATTCGAATTCGATTCGAAGAGAAAATGCGATAAGAATTCGAACTGTTTGCAACGAGCTCGCCTCGAGCTAAATTCGAGTAAATTTGGAAAATCTCTTATAACTTCTTTATTTGCCAACCGATTTGGAAGAAATTTTGTTTACTATATACGTTAAAAAAAATATGATTAACATTTTAGTTACCGAAAAAAAATTAAAAAAATTTTTTTTTACTTAAAAGTTAAAATGAAATTTGGAAAATTTCAAAAAAACCCAAAAAAGTCAACTTTTTTCAAGTTCAAATGCCTATAGCTCAAAATCTAAGACACCGATTGTAACAAATGATATATCGTTGCAAAGGGGAAAGTTTTCTGCTTCATGCTGATGAAATTTTATTTTATTTAGACTAGCCGTTTTGGAGTTTTTTGGCAAAATTTCATTAAGTAACCAAAAAACACGTTTTTTGCCCATATCTCAAAAACTATTCTTTGGGGGAAAAAACGGATGCCATTTTCGTGATCAGCGACCCCAATTTAGTATAAAAACCATCATTTCGTCTCTGCTCTCGCGAAAGTTTTAAATTCTGTAAACTAGTGTTATTCGTAAGTATAGATCTAAAAGGGCACCCTTATGCAGGGTACACATGGGCACATGGGGACGCAAACAAATATGATTCTAAAAAACTCACACGCAACAATCATGGTTTTTACTTCGTGCATATATACCGAAATTAAAACACATTCATTCCTTCACATTTTATGCGACAAAGGGGGGCAGGGGATATATCCCCTTTATTCCTCCCCCTTACCTACGCCACTGGTAAGCAGACTAGAAATATGACTAGAAATCAAGAGGTTCGGTGCATGTAGGTCCTACATGGTTCGGTGTTCAAATTCCACAGCCGGTGGATTCCAAAGCGTGGTTACCAGCAAATAGAGAAGTGTTTTTTTTTGTTTGTTTTTTTTATACCGAAAATAATCTTATAATAAGACTGTTATTTGAATTTTACATTAAAAATAAAAATTAATGATTTTTTTTTTGCTAATCGAATATGATAGAAAATTCGACAAAAAGGCGAATCGAATATGATAAAAAATTCGAATAAAGCGCGATAGCAAAACGATAGCAAAATACGAATCGCGCGCGATTCGTAAACGATAAAAAATGCGATAAAAAAATGAATCGCGTAAAACGGTGACTCCCTCACGAATTCGAATTCGATTCGAGCTCGCCGCGAAGAGTTTGCATGTCAAAACGAATTCGATTCGAATTCGATTCGAACTCGTTGTGCATATTGGGTTGGTACATCTAAGTCGGCAAGTTTCTTACTTGTTTTTTAAAAATTAAGGAAAATTACGGATTTTTACTAAAGAACAGAAAAGAAGTTCTTCAAAAACACCTTAATTGAAGAAACCTTCGAGCCAAGAACAAAAAATGACACAAATTCATATCACAAAAGTTTACGTACAATTGAAGCCTTTTCATAGTATATTTTAGAACCTCATTTGACTTCTATAATGACTTTCAGACGTCTTCTGATGCTTTTGACAAAAACAGCAGCATCGTTTTGGGTCCTTTTTCCCCACTTAACTAGCCCTTGATGCCGTAGTAAGGACCTCCTAGGAAGAGGTGATTTGATTTTGAATTTTTCTTTTTCTTCAAGTTAACTCAAGTTTACACGGAAACTGCAAGTTTGCTCGATAGGGTTCAAATGCATATCTTTAACGGATGATAGGATTTAAATTTTGTTTGCACACAAATTCGTTTCATAAGGAAATATTGCAAATGAGCCCTATTTCATTTTGCATATTTTGCATAAATGCATATTCCTGATATTCTAGCATATTTCCAATATGCAAAAATATGCAGGAATATGCACGTATGTGCACTAATATGCACGCAAAAAATCCTTATGAAATAATTGTTTTCGACTTGTCTTACGCGAAATACAACTGTTGAATTTAGTAGGCAAATGCAAAACCGTTGCAAATATTTGTCATTTGAAACAAAAGGTTTTCAATTTTACTAATCCAGAGCAAGAAAATTACGACAATGGCAAAATTTTAAGTAGCGATATAGGTAAAATTCAAGTTTGCTCCTTTGACATCTTGTGACGTTGAAAGAAGTTTTTTAGCATACAAAATTATTTTTTCGGAAAAACGTCCTAAATTTTACGTCCGAGAATATTGAAAAAAATGTTAGTAACATATTGTAAAATTAATTACAATAACTAAATATAATTTTTTCTTAATAAAATAAATATCTTACAAAACAAGTAAGAAAGCTAAAGTCGGTCAAGCCCGATTTTGAAATACCCAGCGTCCCGACATTAACAGGTTGGCTGATAAGTCCCCGGTCTAACAAAGAAAAACACATTTTTTTGTCAAAATTCGTTTTTATTATTCAACATAGTTCCCTTCAAGAGCGATACAACGATTATAACAACCTTCCAATTTTTTGATACCATTTTGGTAGTATCCTTGGTTTTGCCTCAAAATAGGCCTCAGTTTCGGCGATCACCTCTTCATTGCAGCCAAATTTTTTTCCCTGCGAGCATCCTTTTGAGGTCTGAGAACAAGAAAAAGTCGCTGGGGCCCAGATCTGGAGAATACGGTGGGTGGGGAAGCATTTCGAAGCCTAATTCATGAATTTTTGCCATCATTCTCAATGACTTGTGGCACGGTGCGTTGTCTTGGTGGAACAACACTTTTTTCTTCTTTCATATGGGGCCGTTTTAGCCGCGATTTCGACCTTCAAACGCTCCAATAACGACATATAATAGTCACTGTTGATGGTTTTTCCCTTCTCAAGATAATCCATATAAATTATTCCATGCCCATCCCAAAAAACAGAGGCATTACTTTGCCAGCGGACTTTTGAGTCTTTCCACGCTTCGGAGACGGTTCACCGATCGCTGTCCACTCAGACGACTGTCGATTTGGACTTAGGAGTGTTAGTGATAGAGCCATGTTTCATCCATTGTCACATATCGACGCAAAAACTAGGGTGTATTGCGAGTTAACAGCTGCAAACACCGCTCAGAATCATCAACACGTTGTTGTTTTTGGTTAAATATTGATGAATGATATGACCAACACGTTCCTTTGATATCTTTAAGGCCACTGCTATCTCGATCAACTTCATTTTTACGGTCATTCAAAATCATTTTGTGAATTTTTTTCGATGTTTTCTTCGGTAACCACCTCTTTCGGGCGTCCACTGCGTTCACCGTCCTCCGTGCTCATTTACACCACGCTTGAATTTGACATACCAATCAATTATTTTTGATTTTCCTGGGGCATAGTCCGGAAACTCATTATCAAGCCAAGTTTTTGCTTCCACTGTATTTTTTCCCTTCAGAAAACAGTATTTTATCAAAACACGAAATTCCTTTTTTCCCATTTTTTTCACAAAAACAAAAGTTGCTTCACAAAAGACGCTCTATCTCACAAACTAATTGACTTACAGACGTCAAATTTTGACACGAATCATTTTAAGGTTGCCACTATATAAAAATAATATGCATTTAATACTAGCGACGCCATCTATGTGTCAGACCGGGGACTTATCAGCCAACCTGTTATGAGTGCACTATGTTTTTCGTCTCTATTTGTGGGCGTGGCAGTGGGAGGGCCACATAAATTATTTCCCTACACCTTTCACTCGCCTTGGTGAACCTATGTTGCGAATTTGAAGCTTCTACGCCTTTTACTTCGGAAGTTACGAAAAATCTTCATTTGTGGGCGTGGCAGTGGGCGGGCCACATAAAATTTTTCCTACACCTTTCATTCGCCTTGCTGAACCTATGTTGCGAATTTGAAGCTTCTACGCCTTTTACTTCGGAAGTTACGAAAAATCTTCATTTGGGAGCGTGGCAGTGGGCGGGCCACATAAAATTTTACCTACACCTTTCATTCGCCTTGGTCAACCTATGTTGCGAATTTGCACCTTCTACGCCTTTTACTTCACAAGTTACGATAAGCCCTTATTTGTGGGCGTGGCTCACGGAGGGCGGCGTCCATTTTTTGCCAGGATATGTCCCTTTTCGTAGTTTACCAGTACACCAAATATTATATCAATGGAATGTGTTGAGTGGTTCGCAAGTTACAAGCATTTTACTGAAAAAAATTCATTTGTGGGCTGGAAGTGGGGGATATCTCCCATTTTTTGGATATCGAGGATCATACTCGGACCCCGAAATACATGCTGCCAAAATTCGACTTCATTGGTCAGCCGATTCGGAGGAGTCCGACCACAGGCGGACGGACAGACGGACATGTCTAAATCGATTCATTTTTGATCCTGATCATTTCTTTATATATTTTTCTATATCTCCGGAGCTTAATTTCCCTCAAGATTTGCACAAACTAATATACCCCGCTTACGCTGGGTATAAATTAGGGATTCCTATTTTGGGATCCCGTGGCGTTTTCTAGTCCGAAAATCCCGGGATTAGTCTTCGTTAGTTTTCGGGCCTGTTTGAATTTTTTTAAACTGTCCGTTTAGGTCAAATAAGTCGAAATATAATCAGATAAAATTGTTTAAAGATATAACGGTCCAAGTGGATGTAATACGTTAGTGGACATAAAAATCATACGATGGTTATTTTTGTACGTTTAGTACATTAAATGCGATAAAGGATTGTTTTACGTAGCTGCAAGTTGTAAATGTAGTACAATTCCTTTCGACTTTGACAGCTGAGTTGGCAGTAAACTGAAAACTTGCTAGAAAATAATTTGATTTGTCAGAGAAAATCGATTCTTGGTATTTTAAACCATTAAATCCAATCGCAGTGCCATATTGTAATTCAATTATTATGGCAAATATATCTAAATAAAATCGGAAGCCATTTTCTTGTTGAAAAATTGTTAAGGAATCAAAAGTTGATTTTCCAGCCGCTGCCATTCAAGAGCAAGCGGCAGATATACTAAGAAGCTGTTATGCTTCAAATAACTTGGAAGTTATTAACGTTTTCATTTTTGTTATTATTGTTAATGACAACATAGCTCAAATAAAAAAAATTTATTCGTTTTAACTCTTCCTAATCCCGGACCGACCCGGATTCCCGGGATTGAAATTTTGGAATCCCGAAATCCCGGGATTGGCATTTTGGCCATTTTTTGGAATCCCTAGTATAAATAGGTCCTTATTTTGTCTGTGTGCGTAGATGCAATAAATTCTGATTTTGGTGGAAATTATTTTATTGGTTTTCGGGCCTGTTTGTTTTTTTGGAAAATCTCCAAGCTTTTCAAATAAGTATGAATTTTTTGTTTTCTTTGCAGAAAAGAGCAGAGGGCCCACGAAATGTACAGCGTTAAGAATACACAGCAATATGAGCAAATGACCATGAATGCGGACTTGTATCAGTGTGAAATGGAAGAGGATTGCACTCTAGATATGTCCAACGAGCCGAATTGCATGAGTTCATCTTTTCACATTTACAATGAACTGCAGTATGAATTGCCGCTAGAGTGTCCTGCGCTGGTGAACGATCAGGAAAGTAGTCCCTTGGCTATGCCTATATTAAATCCCAATGCTAGTCATGTTCCCAACATAAATCCAATTACTTCTTCGGGCATCATCTATGGCTTTCGGACACGCCATCTTTCTTGCATTGAGGAGAATGATTCGGATTCCTTGCATTCTTCCTCGATTCCACAGCCGCTGCCATTCGAAATGATGCAAGCGGCAGATGATGACTTCAAGAAGCTGGTCACTCACATTGAATTGGAGGACACAACGTTCCATTGTGCAACCGAAGATGAGGACACCATCGCGATGATCGATGAATCGCGTCTCTATGAAATGGACTACCTCGATGAGTTGAGTGCGAGCAAGCACGCAGCAATTGGGTTCGGCGAACTGGCCAGTGACGAGGAACACGATGCCGAAGCAGAAGGTGATGGGAATGGATGGGGATGGTGAAACGGAGGACGCCTGGCAGAGTACTGTCTCTGAACCGTTACTGTTACAGCGTCGTATGCGTCCAGCACCCGATATCATGATGACCTCATGCTATGGCAGCTTAAATTCACCCTTCGGCGATGAGACCGTTGAGCCGGTACCTCCGGTGACCTCAACTCCGACAAAGGTACGACAACGTCAAGATCCGATCTACGCCACGCCAGAGAAACGGCGTGAAGCGAATCGAAGTTTCGATTCATCTTGCCAATCGGCGAATAGCTCGGTCTATGGCGGCTTCGAAGCACCCTACTCGCTAACATCTTCTTTGGATTTAAAATGCCTGAGCGGCTCCTCGATGTCGGTTACGAATAGTTGCTTTGGAAGCTCGTTTACAGCGGAAATCAGTGGGGGTAATACCATGGCAAGTGCTGCCGTAGCTCCAACTGGTATCGAACTTGCGAAAATACTCGCCGGCGGCAGTGTAGCTGAGGAGCTGAGCGAAGAGATGGCTGCGAAATGCTTGAGCAATGCAGAAAATGGTAAGTGCAAAGAATTACCAGGGATTATCCATGTAGTATGTTGGAACATTCATCTGTCCGTCTGTCTATTCGTAAGTACATAAGTTTGTCCCGCTCTGTAATCTTACCGATTTGAGCGATTGCAAAATTTTAGCTGTCATTGAACTTTCTCGTCCGTATTGTGGGAATATTTTTTGGGCCAACGAAAAATGGAATTTCTCCTGGGTTCCGTTGGGGGAGCCTTGGATGCGAATATAAGCATATATTGCTTTCCATATGATTCCCAAAATGTTTTGTTTGTTTTGCTTTCTGAATCACTTGTTATTCCTGCACAAATATATGCCTTCGAGCGGCACTCGCCTGTTATTGTAAGCTCCTTAGGTCAGGAGGTTATCCAGTAAAATAAAAGAATTCTCTCAGTTTGAAGTGAAAATATTTTTCTTAATTTTCTTAACCCAATTTTTAAAGAGTTTTGTTGATGTTGTTGAAAGCGCACAAGACGTGATTGTTGCCTGCTAACAAGATTCGTGTTGATAAATAGTTCTTCGGACCGAAGTGACCATATGGCAACAATCGCGCCTGTGGGCCATTCAAAGGTTCTGTTTGGATTAACGGTACGAACACGGCTGCCACTTGCCTTAAATATTTTTGTACCAAACCAATAAAAACAAGTAAGGGTGTTATAGCCAGGCGAGCCTGAAAATAAAATACCCGACACGGACACACATGTTTAAATAATTTTTGAACCACGCCCAAAAAACAGGACCACTAAGTTAGAATATTCAAGAGGTTTTTAAGGCCATTAGGGGCCCCATATACCGACATTTGTTAAACTTCTTTATGAAAACTGCCCCTTTTCCACGCCCACTTTTCCATTTTGGTTTTTTTGCAATTCTAATCGGAGGCTTAAATATACGGTCAAATTCTAAGTTTCATTGAAATATTTCGAAAAAGTCCGATTTTGAGGCAGTTTTGGGATTTTTGTGACAGACCCTAGTACTGGAGGTACCCCTACAAATGGTCCGATCGGATCCATTTTCGAACTTGTTCTTACTCATATCGCCGTTAGCACGCATACCGAATTTTGTCAAGATAGCTCAACTCCTTCGATAAGATAACTGTATACAGACCGACAGACAGACGGACATCGCTAAATCGAATCTCCTGGTGACGCTGATCATTTCTATATATATTTTGTATAGTCTATCTTGACTGGTTTTGGGTGTTACACACAACCACACAAACGCAATATACCCTCGACACAGAGTGTGTCGGGTATAAAAAGTCAAATACCATAGCGGAAAAAAGGGTCACGTGCGACATATCTCGTGCGACAGAGATTAAAACTAGATTTTGAAAAAAAGGCCAAAATCGCCCTTTGCACAAATTACAGGGCTAATCAAGCTCTAGAGGTCAGACCTATTGTCTAAATAAAAAACCATTATATTGTGAGTCACAATTTGTGACTTCTTTTCTAGTTGAAATGTGTACGATTGTCACGTGCGACATCATAGAAATGCCCATATGATCCTAATACAAATGAAAATTTCATCTGAAAAAAGTAAACGCTACTGGGATCTGGGAGGTAAAGAAAGATAAATATTTTTTATTTTTTATTTTTTTATTTTTTATTTCCATGTCTGTTAAAAGTACTTCATTGACTATCTTACAAAATAACGCTAGCTCATAGTATTAATCAAAAATAAAATAAAACGTTACTGATTCTATCACAATTTTTTAGTTTTTAATGCCTTTAATGAAAAGCAGAAGTGAATTAAACTTGCTCGAAAAATGTGTAAATCATAGCAGACATCTTGAAAATATGCAACACACGGTTTTTATGAAAATTGCATAAGATCTTTATTGAAAAAAGGATTAATCAACCCTTTTTCAAATGAAAATTTCGTTTGAAGAAGGATCTCTTGTAACGAGCTATTGATTCCATGAAATTTTCACTAGAAAATCATTCGAAACAGCATCAATTGGACTCTTTACAAATGAATTCTTCAATACTTCTGCATCGATGATTCTGTCATGCATGCGATAAAATCCGGCTGGAAGGTATCAGCGATTTGCAAGCAGCCGAAAAATGTACCAAAATGGCAATTTTTGTTCCAGTGTACCAAAAAATAAAAAAATACCAGTTTTGGTACAATTCTACCATAAGTGTTAACCGTGGGTACGAATATTATGCGAGAAAAATATATTTTTAAAAGAACTTGTGCGGGCTATTTGTCCATGAGCCTCTTTTGGTTTTGAAAGCATTTTGTATATTATTTTTAGTACATTTTTTACAGTTGTATTAAGTACTTTTGAGCAGTTATTCAGAGCCTTCAAGTATACCTTCAATACGTATTTCGTTGTTTTTAGTAGTTTTTTAAAGAGCTTAGTACCCTTTTAAAGTTAATTTTAGTACTTTTGTAGTTGTTCTAGAAAATCATATTGAGCAGACTTTTATAAAAAAAAATAGGTATTTTGTTTTTTATTCCTCGTGATAAGCGCCCTCTCCCATTCAAAAACCAATCCCTGCCTAATACCCAAAGTCTAGGGTAGACGATATGGCTACGAACTAAATTTTGGCTGTTTTTGAGAAATTTTTTGTCCCAATCGAGTCCAAACTGCGTAACCACCTGTCATGTGTATGATTAAATATAATTTGGTTACGTGTGGTAGGGTATTTACACGTGCTGCTATACTTAAAAAATTTGCATATTGAAAATGAAATAAAAAATAAAAAAAATGTATTTTAATTAAAAAATTTTTTTAAATGTGCTTGGTAATATTGGCCCATACTTATATGACTTCCAGACTGTCAACTTAAAATCTGAATTTAGCTCATTAAGTTGAATTTAGAAAATACCCTTTTAGACTGTAAATTCTGAGTTTACGAGCTCACACGCCTGTTCGAACTTAAATTAGATGTTTGCTTTGATTGATCGAAAAGAAATCGTGGTATAGTGGATAGGCCTCCACCTTGGAACCCGAAAGGCTGAGGTTCGAATCCGGGCGCAAACAAGATTAATTGGGGAGAAAGATATTTTATTTATTTTTATTATTAAAACAATCGAAAATTCATTTCACCTCTAAAGATTTGAAAAAAGAAGCAAACAGGTAATTTCATCGTTGTCAAAAAAGGTAGTGAAATGTAAGGGTTGCAGCAACGAATGCCTAAACTCATGAGTTTATTTCTGAATTTAAATACCCTAAACTCAGTTTGAACTCACTACTAAAGTCTACTTAAGGTACTAAATTCAGTTTAGCGCAATAGTCTGGAAACCATATTAGGTACAATGATTTCACGAAATTTAATGATATTGAAGATGCAACGGATTAACGGTCACTATCCGGTATCCAACCGTTATTCCAGCCTTCATTTTAATATCCGCCCTTCGGATACCTCACATTAAACATTTGCTTTTTTGTATTTGTAACATAATATGAATGCACATTGGAAAATGGAGCGATTGGAGGAAACCCGATGCAGTTCCTCTAAAATGTTCACAGAAAATTTCCAACCGGCATCCGGCCAGGCACACTATCCGTCGCAACACTAATTTAAACTTTTAATACTTATCGCATATGTGTTAATGCGATTTTTCGGGACCCAATAAGTTAAAATACACATGGTCACGATGCAATCAACTCTTTGATATCGCATTGTCACTTGTTGATCTACTACTGTGAGCAGGTAGTATTGAAATTTCTTAGAAAAAGAGCGGCAACGAGAGAGAAAAAGAAGACGTGGAGCCACCGACCAGTGTTCGGACTATGGAAATCCCATTTCGTAGTAGAAGACCGCAAAAAACGGAGTAGAAATTACATTTTGGGTAGTAAATTGGAATTTCTCATTTTCGAACAAAAAAAAAAAAGATCAACAATTTATTTGAAGCAAACATTTGTAGCTTACATTTACATATTACTTACATATTTTTTATCTCCATTAGTCAGGATTTAGTTACAGGGACATCTGTATGGAAAACAATCTGTTTGCGAACGAGGGAACACAAAAAACTCGTTCTCATTACGTCTAAATCGCGACATAGACAAAATTATTTTGAGTTTGGTGAAGTGAAAAAATCGGAGTAGATTTCAGGTAAAGGGTAGTGGCGGAGTAGATTTAAAAATTTTAAAATAACGGAGTAGATCTACTCCGATCGGAGTATAGTCCGAACCCTGCCACCGACAGTCGGCCGAAACAGAAACAGAATTCGAAACCGGGAAAGAGAGACGAAGAGAGCAAGATTATAGAGTGCGTTGTTTTTAAGTTGCGCTTTGATTGCCATGTGCTCGCTTGACATAACAGCTTTTTTGGATTTAGTACTGCTTTTAATTCCAAGAAGATTGGACGCTACGAGGCGTGGAGGCGCTTCTCGATCATATTATATTTTGTTCGTTTAGTGAATTTTTTGTTATAAGTATCTATTTATGTGTTTTCTTTTTTAAATTGTGAAAAAAATTCCTTAATTTCAAACATTGATCGGATTAATTTTATTTTTGTTTTGAGTGTAAAACGCGTTTTGATAATCAAGTGTCCAAAAGAAGAAAAAAGCAAAAACAAAAAGAGCATTTTTGTTTTTATGGGGTTTTTTTTTTTTGTTGTGTCTTTACAAAATTGTTCTGTCCAAATAAAGTGAGTAATCGAACGTTTGCGAAATTCTTGAAGACAAAATTTGAAAAAATAACAAAACAAAAAAAAAAAAAACTAGTTTCGATAAAATACTGAAAACAGCTGCGATCACTATTTGTCTTATCATAATAGCATAGATCGGTGATAAAAAGGAAAATAAATTTCCTTTAAAAAAAGGAAAAAACCTTAAGCCGATGTTTTGGCCTTTTTCTGCAAGAGAAAAGAAATCCCAAAAAATATTTGTTCATAGCAGAAGAAAATTGAGAACTGATCTGAGGATTCATCCACCTCTCTCTCGTCTCTCTCTCTGCTCTCGCTCGCTCTCTCTCTCTCTCTCTCTCTCTCTCTCTCTCTCTCTCTCTCTCTCTCTCTCTCTCTCTCTCTCTCTCTCTCTCTCTCTCTCTCTCTCTCTCTCTCTCTCTCCTCTCTCTCTCTCTCTCTCTCTCTCTCTCCCTCTTTCTCGTTCGTTGATTCGAGTGGGCAGGTTTCAAGTGCGCATATAGCATGAATTTGAAGAATGAGCCAGACAATGGGATGGGGAGAGAAAGAAAGGACTTCATTCTCTTTCTTCCTAAAGAAACACTTTCATTATTTTATGACTCCTAAATTATGCTGAAGGCACACTACACTCTCGAGCCTCTTTCGATTGCAGTTCCATCCCGTTTCATCTGCATTGCCGCATTGCTTTATTGCACATTCTCCATTGTTGTCGTTGTTTTTTGTTGTTTTTGTTGCTGTTGTTGCCAGTGCTATTGTTTAAGCCTAATGTGCCAAGTTAACAGAGGCTGTGACTGTGATTGAGACTGACTGCGGGACATAAGACTGAGACTAAGGAATCGAAAAGGCCAGTGGACTGTAGCATGAATTTCGACAATGTAGACGGAGGAACGATGAGAAGAATTGAAGAAAATTCCTTCGACCACAACGAATTGACCGCGAAGTCCGTGCGAGACAGTCAACTGAGAGTACAACAAATGATATGGTAGATGGGATGGATAGTGGGATGAACAAAACCAAGAAATTCTACCACAGCAGTAGCACCAACAATAACAACGACAATAAAAATCAAAAATTTTCTCAGCTTCATACCTATTAGAAGAAAGCAAAAGGAGAAGAAAAAAGAAAAATAAAAAAGATCAAGAAGAAAAAGACGAAGAAGGAGGAAGAACATAAGAAGCGGTCGCGACCTGAAATCGAATACCAAGTTCGCGTCCTTAATAAAGAAAGAGCGATGACTCACGAAGTGGTAAAGTGATCAGAGGCGACGCGGAGGGGGACATCGAGCACAAAAAAATATAAGAAAACTTTAAAACAGAAAAAGAAACAATTAAATTTAAATAAATAAAAAACGAAGAAAAAAAATTGATTTGATTAAAAGAAATCGGAAAACTAAATCGTTTTAACAGAAAAAAATCTTAATTAAACAAGAAAAAAAAAATAAAAATCGAGTTCGATACAGCGAAGAGATACCAGAGCAACCGCTTTTCAAGTCGAGCGATCGGGGTGGCATTTTCTGTTTCTGCCAGTGTCCAAGGACTATGTCGACGGCAAAGGATAGGCTTGACTTACAGAATAACTGGAACTGTAATAAGACAACAGGGCGTCGTTCTGGCAGTGGATACAGTTGCAGTTTTTTGGGTAAGATCTCGAGGATATTGTGTCCCCAAAACTATTAAGTATTTAGTCACTTTAGTCCCTTGGGATTATTGAGGCACGAAGATTCATAATTACAACTCTTGCCCTTGACTCCCTGTGGAGCATAGGGCCTCATGATTCATAAGTAGTCTCGAAATATTCTGAGGGAACATGGGCTGCACAATAGATCTTTCACGTTGTGATGCTTTTATAGCCTTAACAATAACAAGGGCCCGGGAAAAATGCACCACAAATGACGAGAATTGCGTTAAAACCAATGCAGAAATGCTGGTAAAATCTCCGGGCTCATTTCTCTGAAAAAGTCGTTTGCTTTATGGTTTCAAACTCATTAAAAATATTGCTGATTTTGAGGTGGTTTCTTGGTAATCATTTCAATTAAATATTCAATAAGTGGCGGAATTACCTTATAGGCAACATAGGCAGCAGCTGCCTAGGGCGGTCAATTTTCAGGGACGGAAAATTCTGACCGTCAATCGATCAGTAACAGAAAAGGCGAAAATTAGCAGCTGTCTGAGGCGGAAAAATTTCAACTGCATAGGGCGTCAAATTGTCTTAATCCGCCTCTGCATTCAATGCCGAAAAAAAAATTAACAAAAAAGGCAAAAAATATTATTTCAAATGTTATTTTTTTTTAAGCCAATGATTTTAAAACCATTTTCTAGAGGCACCAATTTTGGCAATTTATTAGCATTTTTTCATCGCTTGTAACACAGTTTTTGTCATTTTAAGGCATTTTCCCCCCATAAATAATAGTTAAGATCAACACTCATCCACACAAAAAATACCTGCTCTTTTCTGTGTACATCCAGACTCTTTTCGCCTCTCTGCGCGATCGTCCCCATCTGATTGTTGCTGTTGTTGTTGTTGTAGTTGCGAATGTTCTTCGGTAGCTCCGTTGCATCTTTATCGAAATATGAAGCTTCAAAATGCAAAAAAAAAAAAAAAAAAACAAGAAAGACAAAAAATTCGCCTCCGTCTTTACTCATATTCCCCAAGGGTCTGCGGATTTTAATGTTTAGAATTTTAAGCGCTTTTATATTATTTTTGCCTTTATTTAAAATTTTTTTATTTTTTCGCTCTTTTCTGCGTCATTTTGTTGTCTGCTTTAATGCTGATATACAATCGTAAAGACGAGATCAGGCCCTCCGACACTCTTTGATGGTATTCTGCGAAATTCCTGAAGCTCTCCTCCTCACACACTCGTGCACCGTTTTGCGAGCACGTAGCATGTAGCCTATTATGTATAAGTAGTAAGGGCAGATACAGAGACTGAGACTGAGGGGGCAGCGTCAAAATAGGGTACAATGCAATCAGCGTCGTCGACCAGTAAGACAATGGCCAACGCTTGTTGTTTCTTCGTTTATTATTAGAGCGCGCGTTTTGAGTAACCAAAAAACTAAAAAAAAATCCCTCACTCTTTCCCCGGCTCATACCCGGTTGAGAATCATCAGGCTCATGAGTGGGACGAGAAAAAACACAAAAGCCAAGTATTTGAAGCACAAGAATAAAGAACCTTTTACAAGAAAACTAAAAACATAAAAAGGAAAAAGGCAAGGGCAACAAGGGCAAGTCGGTACGTTTACGACAGTGGGAATGAAATGCATTCGTGAAATTGTTTCGAACACAGGCTGAGAAGACAGTCGAGGAGTTGCTACTGCCTAGGCCGTAGCTCATTTTAAATGTTTCCAAGAAAGGAATGAGGCCCTTATTGCTTAGATTCTTCTATACCCACTCACTGTTGGGAGATCTTAAAACTACTATTTTATCCATTAGCTATATTTGCTTGGTTTAATGAAAATTTTGCGATGCGAACCACTTCAGAGCGGCCTCTTTTCAATATTTTTCATTTCGGTTCATAAAATCAGTTTCAAAGGATCGAAAAAAGGAGAAAATCGTTGATTTTCGATTTCAAATATGGTCCAAATCAAATTATTGTTAGGTATTATTATTATTAATTTTTTTTTTTGTATCTATTTTATACCGATTAAAAAGTCTTTGCTGTTGTGGAAAGAAGCTGTGATATTCGAAAAAACAAAACACAAAACAGCTGATGTTTTGCACCGGTTACTTACTTTACCCAAATACAGTCTGTCAAGAAATTGTTTTTACATGTCAAAAATGTTATATCGCACCCTTGCTAATAAATCGGCACAATTCAAAATTTTTTTCATCAATTTTTTTTATGTTCGATTGCATTTTTCTGTAAGAAACCCAAAACCTACAAAATTAATGCTTGTATTGACTGATTCAGCATTCGATTGAGAGTAATATAAATTTAGAAGAAAATATTAATTCTTATTAGGTTCAAGAGAGGTTGAATGATTTTCGAGAAATGCGAAATTTTGAATTGTGCCGATTTAGTAGCAAGGGTGCGATATGTTCTATTTTTTTTTCTCCTTTTTTTGCTTTGAATGTTCACATTTTTTTACGATTCTTTAGAAAAATATGTAGTTATGTGAAATCAATAAAAAAAATTAAGCAAACATCTAAAGATATTAACATTTTGGCTCAGCAAAAATAGAACATATAACTTTTTTGACATGTAAAAAACAATTTCTTGAGAGACTGTATGTATGTACGTATATTTCATGCACATATAAGGCATGAAAAGTAATTCAAGCCAACGGCCATAAACTTCTGAGACTCCTACTTGTTCGCAAACAAAAGTTATGAGAAGGTCAACCCGTTTCTTCTTCACAGTGAAAAATGACCTAATGGCCGGATGTACACCAGTTCAATTGCGAACCTTCATGGCAAAAATTGCCATGTGAAAAATTCTTCGTGAGTGAAAAACCTATTAAATTCAAGCGCGAAGAATTTCCCAACTTTTGGAACGGGTCATTTTTAGAGTCTCGAATTTATTGCATTTGCATTATAAATTGGGATTTCCCTCATTCCCTCATTCGTCACTCGAGAGAGAGCAAGAGAGTGAGAGAGAGTGAAAGAGAACGAGAGAGAGAGATAGAGAGTGAGTGAAAGAAAGTAATAGAAAGCGAGAGAGAACGCGAGAGAGCGAAAGTGTGAGAGAGAGAGAGAGAGAGAGTGAGGGAGAGTAAGAAAAATAGAGAGCGCTAGTGAGAGAGTGAGTGTGAGAGAGTAAAAGAGAGACGGAGAGAGCGGAAGAGATCGAAAGATAGAGAGGGAGAGAGATAAAACAACAGTTTTATTTAAAAAATTGCCAAATGAAAAGTAAAGAACCAGTTTTGGCACCAAAACCCCAACTGTGGCAACCATGACTTGGAGTCAGCGTTCAAACTAGGTCCGTTCAGAGAAATCACAGGTCCCGAGGGACTCAGTTCATTTCTTCCACCTTTTGATCGGGCCTTACTTCAAAAGAGAAACACATAAAAAAAAGAACGCCTCATCATGAAGGCGCAGTTTTCTTTGTTTTAAAGCACCTTCTCGTTTATCTCTTTTGTATAATTTCCCCCTTTTTATTTTGCGTCTGGAATTAATTTAATTGCAACTTAATTGCATCTTGTAAAGTGCAAACGATGAAACTCACTTTTATGTCATTATCCGTTGGACGAGTTTTTCAAGTTTTCCGCTTCGCGTAACTTCCTTTCTTGGTAAAGGGAAAATAATAAGAATACTAAGTAGAGTCGGAGTCAGAGTCAGAGTCAGAGCCGAAACTGAACAGTTGGTGTTTCGTCTTACGCTTGGACAGTATTAAATTTACACATTCTTCGGTAACCTGAAAAATGAAACTTAGAAAACGACTCAGTTGGGAGAGAGAACTAGCTCAAAAGTTACTAATTTACAAGATGTAATGAGACTATCGCAAACCAAATTTCAGTCAGGTATTCTAGATATGTATAATTTTTTTTTTAATAATTATTTTTAGTATCACTAGTAGACCGACCATTATTGTTGGTAATTAAACTTTTTTTTGGATTTATAAAATATAAAAAAATGAACCAACTATATTTTGGGGTTCCTTTCCAAGATGAGAACTTATGAAAATTTGAAGCAGTTTTTTGTCTGCGCTGTAAATTTTTTCAAACGTCAGTTAGCAGGTTTACAGTCTAAGCCGACAGTATCGAGCCCTAACCGCGAAAATAACGTAAGCGACAAAAATCAAGGTTTACAGGGCAGGGTTTGTTTTGATCTCGTTTGCATTGACTGTCATACAAATTATAAAACTTATCATGAATTACCTCGTTTACTATTGAAATATTCGTCGTTTAATTTGACTAGGTGACGAATTGAGGGCTGGAGAACATATTTGCATAAAAAAGTCAATTTCGTCATGGGACTCTAATTTTTAAACCAGTTCTATCCCACGCTGTCTTCGAGACGAATTTTCTTTGGCTTTTAAGTACTTTAAACAAACCATAAAACGACCAATTTGACCTGTAGGTACATTTTTCCTCCTGGGTGCACGGGTGAAAACTAAAATTACAGTTTCACAAAATTGCTGAGGGGTAATACAACTTTAATAGTGGTTGACAAGACGATTTCGTTCGACAATGTTGGCTTGCTTGCTTTCTTAAGGACTCTTTAAGTTAAAATTCAGTAAACTATGGCTTCTCCGTGATAATGCTGCTTTTTTTTCTTCCAATAACCGTATTTGTTTTCTTTTTGCTATTTTATATATATATTTTTTTTTAATTTCTATCTTTTTTGTTTTTGGTTTCCTTTTTTTTTTGCTAACTTTCATTGCACTTGTCTGGAAATGACATGAGCCGCTCGCTTGACGATGTTCATTGGATGAACTTGATATGGTCGGCGGGTATGATCTGATCTTGTCTGGTCTATTAAGATTCTTTAATTTATTAGAGTTTTAAAAAGGCCGAAGTGAATTTGGTAAGACTTGACTTTCAAAAGCTCAATGAGAAACTTTTTCATGTTGATCGTGTCATCACATTTTGTTGTGACATTGATTTGTTGTCAAGCGAAGCGCATTGAGGAATAAGTAAACGAGATAAAGAAAGACATCCGACCGACCGACCGACCGACCGGCGACCACAACAACACCACATTGCGAAAGTGTCATTTAAGTATGGAAGTGCTTTGCAAAGCGCCGTTAATGGTTCAAGCGATGCTAAGTCATTAATGATCCAATATATTTTGTGTTTTCTTTTGTATTACTTTCTTTTGATTTTTCTTCCTGAGTTTGTTGTTGATGTCGTTCTTCTTTCTTCTTCGTTTTCTTTTTCATCGATTCTTCCTGCTTAATTAGCTTTTGATTTTTCTCCTTTCTAAGCAATCTTGTCGTTTGGCTCATTTATCTTTTGCTGAGTCATTTATTGCATTGAGTCAACAGCTTTCAACTCTCTGTATAGAGTTCAATACTCATAATTGCATACAGTCGATCCTCCATAAATCGAATATTGTATGCCATTCAAGCCGAATCGGATGGCAAAAGCGTTCATTACAAGCCGAACAATTACTTTGTATAGTCGACTATCGTCGAAAGTCTGACTGTACACAATAACGGGCAATAACATTGACAGCATTGCCAGTCTTTATAATTTAATGACTACAAAAAGTGTCAAAATAATTAAGAAAAATAACTCTTAAGGCACGCTCATTCAGCCAAAAAAGAAAATGCCATTTGAGTTATTTATTAGCTGCACTTACTCATTTGCCATCTGGCCATGAGGTGACCATATTGCAAGTGTACTCTTCTCCCTCCCCATAAATTAAAAATATTTTGCGAGGATCGTCACCCAGAGGTGTGCCTGCGGCGGTTGCGATAATAATGAGATACTCTTTATGATTTTTTATTTGTTTGTTTTGGAAATATTCTTTCGATTTTCTTAAGATAAGAACATTAAAATAACAAAAAGAACGAGAGGGTGGGAGAGTGATGGAGTATTCGGGGGGAGGGGGCGAGGGGAGGTGTTGAAGGTGGAACAGGGTGAAAGATTCAGGAAGAGGGTGAAAGAACCAGGAAGAGCGAGCTAGAGGGAAAGATGGGGAAATATGGGGAAAGAGAGAGAGAAAGTAAGAGTGAGAGAAAGTGAGAGTGAGAGTGAGAAAGAAAGTGAGAGAAATCGTGAGAGAGAGAGTGAGAAGGAGTGAGAGAGAGAGTGAGAAGGAGTGAGAGAGATAGAGAGAGTGAGAGAGATAGAGAGAGTAAGGGAGATAGAGAGAGTAAGAGAGATAGAGAGAGAAAGATAGAGAGAGTGAGAGTGAGAAGGAGAGAGAGAGTGAGAGAGAGAGAGAAGAGAGAGAGAGTGAGAGAGAGAGTGAGAGAGAGAGTGAGAGAGAGAGAGAGAGAGAGAGAGTGAGAGTCGAGAGAGAGAGAGAGAGTGAGAGTCAGAGAGAGAGTGAGAGAGGGAGTGAGATAGGGGGTGAGAGAGAGAGTGAGAGAGAGAGTGAGAGAGAGCGAGTGAGAGTGAGAGAGAGAATGAGAGAGAGAGAGAGAGAGTGAGAGAGAGAGAGTGAGAAAGAGAGAGTGAGAGAGTAGGGGTGAGCAGGAGAGAGAAGCGAGAGAAGGGGAGAGATATAATTTCTTTTTATGGGCAATCTTTTAGAAACTTAGGGTTTTACCTTGGTTGGTTTTGTCTACAAAAATTTCTTAGACAACCAACTCTCAACTTGTTGATGACACAGGTAGCGTCGATGCATATTTCCGAGTTGTCATACAGATTCGCGAAAAAAGATAAACAAAATCGATGCCATGACACATAGAAGAACAGCTGGCCGAACACATCGACGAACGAACGTATGTATTTACTTTGAATATTTTATTGGCTTTAACCACTCATCGAATGATCAGTGAAGGCTAAGTTTGCAAAAGCGAAGAGAAAGTATTATTAAATTAAGACTAAAGGCTCTGCGGTCTTTGCAAATTTGCTGCAGTGATTTTCATCTATGGAAATGAAAAGAAATTTGAATCGTGGAAAAAAATGTACTGGGAACGGAACTGTGAACCTCGGATCAATTTTAATTCCACATTTGTTTTTTTAGAATTTTATAAAAAAAATTGATTTTTGTTGCCTCTAATGCTCTTATACATACATATGTACATACATACATACAGCTTTATTCATCTTTTGAGCGTTTCTCTCCCTGCTCCGCGCAGTCTCTACTCAAAATCAACGTGTTTTCGCCTCGAGGAGCCATAGCCATAGCCAGGGAAGCGTCAGCGGTAACTTCAGCGCAAATGCTGACTTTGGAACTTACCTTTGGTTGTAATTGTTGTTGCAATTTGATTTATGCTTTTGCGATATAAAAATGCAGATTATGTGTGAAGTCAGCTAAAATGCACAAAGCGATTAATATCCATACAAACGAGCAGCCAACTGGGGAGCATTCAAACAGTCAAAGAGCGAAACACATGCCTAACAGGCAAGAAACAACAACATTCTCAGTCGGGGACGCATTTTGGCATCTTCAAATCCGTAGCGATGTGAGCCGCTGCATGTGCTTATTGAAATATGGGTAAGACTCGAAAGATGGGCGCTTTTCGCTCAATACTTTGTCTGTACCCTCTTTTTTTTTTCTTTTTTTGGCAGACACATTCCGTGTCGAGGGTATGTTGCGTTTGTGCGCCTGTGCGTCCAGAACCACCTTAAATATACCAGAAAAAGGTTTTAAAGGATTCTTGGATCATGTCCTCTCGACTATCCATCCTATTGTCTCTCTATCCTTCCTGTCTTCTGTCTGTCGTCAGTCTGTCGGCCTGATTTCAGTTCTGTTATTGAAAACAAAACTTGAGCTATATTATTATTTCGTATTATTTCGAACGGGTTCGAAAATTGCCTTGATCGGACCATATTTAGGGATACCTGCAGCACTGGGATTGGCTCACAAAAACTTGAAAAATTGGATTTAACAAGAGGGTGCTCTTTGGTGCACGCCGCCTCATTCACAAAAAAATCATAGGCGGGTTTAATGCCAAAGTTACTCGTATTGCAGCCGGCGTGGTCTTACATTCGCTCAGCGATAGCTTTTCAAATCTCGCCCCATTGAATAAAAAGCACATAATGTATCGGGTATTGTATAGTCAGACCCACTTGACTGTAACGCCCTTACTTGTTCGTTAGTTTTTTCGTTTCTTATCAGAAAATCAGAAAGAAATGTTTTTTAAAATTATTTTTCATTTAAGAAAATAGCTGCTCTGTTCAATCGGTTATTGCATTCTAAAACAAAAAATTGCAAAAGTGCCATAACTCAAAAAAAAAAGTATTTTTTTTTAAATTTTCCATATAACGTCTGCTACAGACAAGTATATTAAAAAAAAAAAGCTTCATATAAAAGCGGTCGACGCAGCTTCGCAAAAAGTCGAAAACTCCACATAAAAATAAGTAAGAAAGCTTAAGTCGGTCAAGCCCGACTTTGAAATACCCAGCGTCCCAACATTATTGGCGCACAATGTTACGAAAAATCTCCATTGGTGGGCGTGGCAGTGGGCGGGCCACATAAACTTTTTCCTACACCTTTCATTCGCTTTGGTCAACCTATGTTGCGAATTTGAAGCTTCTACGCCTTTTACTTCAGAAGTTACGAAAAATCTCCATTTGTGGGCGTGGCAAGCTGCATCGGAAGTTACAAGCATTTTACTGAAAACACATTAAATTCATTTGTGGGCGGGGCAGTGGGGGGATATCTCCCGTTTTTACTTAGGATCGGACTCGTATCCCGATATACCTGTGTGCCAAATTTCGACTTGGTTGGTCCAGCCATTTCGGAGGAGATCCGACCACGGACGGACGGACGGAAGGACAGACGGACATGCTTAAATCGATTCAGTTTTTGATCCTGATCAAGAATATATATTTATATATGTCTATATCTACGGAGCTTAGTTCTGGTTGTTACAAGATTTGCACGAAACTAATATACCCTGCGTACGCTGGGTAGAAAAAGCTCAAGAAATGCGTAAGAATTTTTTGGCAAGAAAATTTCGTGTGACTGTCTGCAGGCCTTGAAAAAAAGGAAAAATTGGAAAATTTCTTGAGGTAGTTTTTAAAAAGCTACGCAAAAGTCCCTAAAAATAAAAAAAAAAGATCAATAAAGTATAGAAAACTATGGCAGCACCATTCAATGTCAGGGTTGTAAGCACTGCTGCCAGTTTAGGGGAATTTCCCCTAAATTAAATTACATTTATTATCGTTTGTGGAGTTGTAGAGCAGAAAAGTGGCCAGGGCAAATTGTATGGGACCTTATGGACCAAAGTTTTTGTTTTTAGAAGATTTCAAAATTAAATTTTAGGGAATTTAGGCCTTTTTTGAGAAAGTTTTTTAGAAAGTGAATATTCCCTTTTATTATTAAAATCTAGCATCAGTCGTTGTAAGCACATCACACATGTGATTGCATAGTAATTTGTTAAAATGAAATCGATGAATAATCACTGCAAGGATTGTTTCGCACTCCATCTCGCTGTCGTAGGGCCTCATCATTTCCAATAATTTATATTTATTTCTTTATTTTTCGGAAACGCATTTTTTTTATGAAACATCTTCCTCCAAATTGTGGTAAACAGCTGTTTTCCGAACGCCTAGTACAGGGGCCTTACTCTGTATTGCGATGGGATACGTAAATCGATGCGATAGCTTATTTCGAGTCGCAATTGGAACGGTTTTTTATAGTTTTTGATTAGTAAAAATGAACCGAAAGGTTCGAAAATGCATTTCCAACATACCAATTAAACTGAAAAAGAAAATAAGTGCAAACAACCATTCCAATTGCGACTTGAAATAAGCTATCGCATCGCAATACAGAGTAAGGCCCCAGAGCTCCTACCGTTTGTAAACGCATGGTCGAGGTGTTTTGAATTGTTTTTCAATTGTTACAAACAAACGAAATGCTTTTCGATCGCGAAAATTTTTTTTGGTTCGTGAACGGAATCGGAAAGCAGACGAACTGAAAAAAAAAATTCCTGAGCGATTTTAATCGGAATTAATCGGTTCTTTTTCGTTCTCCACAGTAGGTATGCAATTTTGTATTTTTTAGAAAGGGGTTGAAATTTTCTTCTCAGTCTTGAAGAGTTTGCCGTGCATTGGCCGCTGAACAGAAATGAATTAATAAAAAAACTCTTAGGTAAGAATTGTACTCGTGCGCTAAAACCTGAACTGAATCTTTCCGTTCGGCAGCCAGCGAATTTTTAAAAAAAAATTCAGTTCACAGGTAAATATTGTGCTCGCGAATTAAAAACGAACTGTTCGCATAGCGAGCATTTTTCGGTTCGCGAACGGATTTTTTCCGTACCCTGGTCCAAACCCCCTCGCCTAAGTCCACACTGAGCGAAAGTAACCATGATTTTTTTAAAAGGGCGCATTGTTATTCACAGTCCTTTATATTTTCGAGCAGAACAAACATTTCAAAAGAAAAATGTTGAGTCAACAACATTTTTGGTTGATTTGAAACGAAATATGTTTAATTACATTTCTTTACGTTCACTATAATTCTCATTTGTTTTATAAAATATGATATACTTTTTAGTGAGAAACGATTTAAAGAAGTTTTAAAGTTATTTGTTAAGATGCGGAACGATCGCTTTTATTTTACTTCTCCTCGTGTCGCAGCCCAAAAGTAAAAAGAGCGGAAATACAATTTGACAACTTCACTTCTCACAAGTCAGCTGTTTCCTCAACCTAAAGCTCAGTTACACAATTGCCAAATAATCGAACTAAGTCTAAGGGCCCTAATACACAAGTGCTAGACAGTGTTTACACTACAACTTATATAGATATGAACATATCACTACAATCGGCCATCTTGACATTACAATCGACCCGATTGTTTACAAAATGTAATTAATTAGTGTTGCCTTCAAGTTCTGAAATTTCATCATCCAGTGCTTCACTTGGTTCTACCCATTTCCTTAATCTAGTGGCATCTAGTATTCCATTATAGGGAATTTGTGTAACTTGGAAATTATCAATGTCTTCTACCACATATCTGTCATTGTCTAGTATATCTTTAATGACATATGGGCCACGATATTTGGGTATTAACTTTTTATTTGTACCTATTGTTGTGTCTACATTCTTTATTACGACAAAATCGCCTACTTTGAATACGCGAGCGTTAGTGTGTCGAGTATAGTGATGTCTTAAATTTGCTGCTTGCCTACATTGTATCTCTTCTGATGCTCTAGCCCTTACTTCTTCTAAATTTACGTTTTCTTTGTCCCCATACTCTACATCTAAATATTCTGTTATTTCATCTATAATCTTGCCTCTTTGTTCGACGCCAAATAAAAGTTTACTTGGGGAAATACTTGTTGACGTATGATTTGTGTTGTTGAATGCGTATTCAGCTTCTAATAGCTTGGTTTTCCAATCATCGTGGCCTGCCGATTCCGCTAACTTAGCTAGCATTGCTTTTAAATCTCTATTAACCCTTTCGACCTGGCCGTTTGATTGAGGTGATCCTACTGAAACCTTAACATGACCTATATTTCTGCTCTCTGTGAAATTTTTAAATTCTTCAGACGTAAAGCAAGTGCCGCGATCGCTTATTATTCGGCGGGGCCTACTATAGTATGAGAAATACTTTAAGAATGCATCACAGGCTTCTTTCGTACCTGGTGTGTTGACGGGGAAAAGCTTTACGAATTTTGTAAAGGCGTCGACTACGACAAACACATACTTATGTCTTGACTTGTTGGACGGTAGAGGACCGAAGTGGTCAATGTGAATCGTGTCAAATGGTCTCGGCGTTTTCGGAAGTTGGTACAAGTTTTCTTTGAATTTTTCCTATGGTGTTAGATAGTAAATACATTTGAGGCAGTTTTGTAAATTTGTTTATTTTGTTCTAGTGCAAACCAGTGTTTTTCATCAACTACTAAGCTTGTTAGAATTTAATTTAATGGCCCTATTTGGCCATTTTTTCATATTTACATTATGTTAATCATTGATTGTTTTGTCTAGTGGGTCGTTGTTCAGGTTGAAGGTGGATTGTCTGAGTAGTATACAAAGCTCCCACGAAATCAACATTCCCATCATTTCGTTACAAAATCAAGTAAAATGAAATATACAAAAAAGTTATTTCATATTATACATTAATAACAAAAATTAACGCACTTCATGTAAAAAAAAATTAAAAACTTAAAGACAATTCCGCATTTTTTCGGCCTCTTGTTAAATTTTAAAAAGCCAAATATATATCTCATCGAGCTTAAGATTATGTTATTTTTCCATATTTAGCTTAAATTGAACATTCCCATGATTTTGAAAAACAAATGATACGCCCTTTCTATCCGAAGCTAACGATATGTACATACATATGTCCTACATCTAATGTACACTAATTACAACATCGTCCAAGTCCGAAGTTTTGTGGTAGAAGTTATAAGTATTTTTCCATTTGTGGAGGTAGGAGTGGGCGGATCACGCCCATATTTTGGCAGTAATATCCCATGAGTGAAAGGTATGTACGTCCAAGTCCGAAGTGAATATGTTCAGTAGTTCAGGAGTTATTAGCATATTTTATTTGTGGAGGAAGCATGGCGGATCACGCCCATATTTTTCAATAACATCCCAATGGGTCCAAGGTATATATGATCCAAGTTTGAAGTGAATGTGTACAGTGGTTCAGAATTACGAGCATTTTTATATATGTATGTAAACAAATGCTACCGCAAAGCATTTAGAAAGAAAAGCTGATGCAATATTGTACATGCGACATACATAGAATACATTCCGCATTCTTGGAAAGGCGCGCCGTCGCATATAGAAAAATGCTCATAACTTCTGAACCACTTAACATATTCACTTCAAACTTGGAAATATATACCTTGGACCCATTGGGATGTTATTGAAAAATATGGGCGTGATCCGCCCACTGCTTCCCCCACAAATGAAATATGCTAATAACCCTGAACTACTGAACATATTCACTTCGGACATGGAACGTACATACCTTTCACTCATTGGATATTACTGCAAAATATGGCGTGATCCGCCCACTACCTACCTCCAAAAATGAAAAAAATACTTATAACTTTTGAACCGCCAAACGTATTAACTTCCGACTTGGAATGTACAACATATCATACATGCAGTAAATGCCTCCGAAATAATAGAATAACATTTTATTTAAATAAGACAATTATTAGGGTAAAATTTTTACGTACCTATTAAATTTTCGCGCCAAGTATTTTCCAAATACTTCCGTTTGGTAGTTTTGGCTTATGTCGTTTAATGCTTTTCATTCTTTATTAACGCAAAGATACAGGCTCTACGGAAACATTGCATATTAACTCAAAATGAAAAAATTGGGAAAAAATTTTTGTCAAAACTGGCATTCCAAAAATTTCGTGAAATTTTTACTGAGTAAAATAGCCACTTGGAAAATTTCGAGTGGGTAAATTACCCACTCGGAAATCTCGAGTGGGTACAACTACCCCATGTAAACGCCGTTTTGCTGCCTGTCAATAAAGTATAGAAAACTATGGCAGCACATTCAATGTCAGGGTTGTAATGCACTGCTGCCAGTTTAGGGAATCCCCAACTAAATAAATTACATTTATTTCGTTTGTGGAGTTGTAGAGCAGAAAATTGGCCAGGGCAAATTGTATGGGACCTTATGGACAAAGTTTTTGTTTTTAGAAGATTCAAAATTAAATTTTATAACTTAGGCCTTTTTTGAGAAAGTTTTTTTTTGAAAGTGAATATTCCCTTTTTTATAAAATCTAGCATCAGTCGTTGTAAGCACATCTACACATGTGATTGCATAGTAATTTGTTTAAAATGAAATCGATGAATAATCACTGCTTAGTTTTTCGCACTCCATCTCGCTGTCGTAGGGCCTCATCATTTCCAATAATTTATATTTATATCTTTATTTTACGGAAACGCATTTTTTTTTATGAAACATCTTCCTCCAAATTGTGGTAAACAGCTGTTTTCCGAACGCCTAGCACAGGGGCCTTACTCTGTATTGCGATGCGATACGTAAATCGATGCGATAGCTTATTTCGAGTCGCAATTGGAACGGTTTTTTATAGTTTTTGATTAGTAAAAATGAACTGAAAGGTTCGGAAATGCATTTCCAACATACCAATTAAACTGAAAAAGGAAATAAGTGCAAACAACCATTCCAATTGCGACTTGAAAAAAGCTATCGCATCGCAATACAGAGTAAGGCCCCAGAGCTCCTACCGTTTGTAAACGCATGGTCGAGGTGTTTTGAATTGTTTTTCAATTGTTACAAACAAACGAAATGCTTTTCGATCGCGAACATTTTTTTTTGGTTTCGTGAACGGAATCGGAAAGCAGACGAACTGAAAAAAAAAATTCCTGAGCGATTTTAATCGGAATTAATCGGTTCTTTTTCGTTCTCCACAGTAGGTATGCAATTTTGTATTTTTTTAGAAAGGGGTTGAAATTTTCTTCTCAATCTTGAAGAGTTTGCTGTGCATTGGCCGCTGAACAGAAATGAATTAATAAAAAAACTCTTAGGTAAGAATTGTACTCGTGCGCTAAAATCTGAACTGAATCTTTCCGTTCGGCAGCCAGCGAATTTTTAAAAAAATTCAGTTCACAGGTAAATATTGTGCTCGCGAATTAAAAACGAACTGTTCGCATAGCGAGCATTTTTTCGGTTCGCGAACGGATTTTTTTCCGTACCCTGGTCCAAACCCCCTCGCCTAAGTCCACACTGAGCGAAAGTAACCATGATTTTTTAAAAAGGGCGCATTGTTTATTCACAGTCCTTTATATTTTCGAGCAGAACAAACATTTCAAAAGAAAAATGTTGAGTCAACAACATTTTTGGTTGATTTGAAACGAAATATGTTTAATTACATTTCTTTACGTTCACTATAATTCTCATTTGTTTTATAAATAATTATACTTATAAGATATTCATTTATCGTAGAACTTTTTAAGCATATCGATAGCTTCGGATAGAAAGGGCGTAACTCATATTTTGCTACTTTACAGGAGAAGGAAAAAACTTCATAAATTCGCAAAGGTAAGATATTTAAAAAAAGTTTAAAACGCAAAGTCAATTAAATACTACTTTGAAAATTTGTTTTAGGCTTGAACTTTTTTTTTTTCAGTGTTTCGAGCAGTTTCTGAGTTAGGGCTTTTTGATATCAATTTTCGTTCAAACACGTAGTTAGGTCTTTGTACGCAAAGTTTAAAATAAATAAAATTACTAAGATGCGATCCAGCACTATGCTATAACCAATAATCTCGGTTAGTGGCTTTTATTGATAAAATTTATTTAAAAATATTGTTTCGGCACACAAAATCAAGTTTTCAACGTTCGTGTCTTTAGTTTAGGGTAGTTAAAGCCTAAGTATTTTCATACAATTTCTTAAGACAGGAACGTGAAAACAGTGAATAATGCGTTCCAAAAAATATTTCTTGGAATTCATTTTATCAATAACCACTAACCTGATTTTTAATGTTTTTAGTCTCAAAAAACTCGTTTTAGATATTTTTTCGGCATTTGGGATCATTTATTTTTTTTCTACTAGGGTGATTATTTGCACCAGTTAGGTTGTAACTTCGGAATTCAGTTTCAAAAATGATAATTATAAACATTTTAGTTAAAACTTACCAAAAACGAATCCAATATTCTTCATATTAGGCTCGTTTAAAAGGTAATTTTGTAGACTTTTACAATATCACATACTGAACATTCTCGAATAGTTGCTACGGCATCTTTATTTTAGATTGCATTCGTGAGGTCGTTTAACTTTAATTTATTCTATTATTTTTTATGTTACCCCATAAGGATTGCAAGATTGTTTAAGGTAGGTATTTAAAGGAAACCTTGGGGTAAAAAAATTCGGGGTCGATCATATATGATCAGTTTCCATAGAGGGGTTAAGAACTGTATGACAAGTATTTTGTCTGAAATTTTGATAAAATTAAGGTCTTTGTCGGAAAACCCCCTAAGAGGGGAGATAGGGGTTCAGTTGTTGTTAAAAGGTACCAGAGGGCAAAGTTATTAGGGACCGGTCAAACAGTACCTCTACGGGCACTCTGTGGCTAGTTAGACAGTGGGGCAAACATTCATTAAAAAAAATATTATTTAATGCCTCCCCTTAAGGCCTGGGATAGGGGAAAGTATTTTTGATAACTGGTTGGGAATAAAAAAATGTTTGTAGTTGGTCCTACATTTGGTCATTGCTGTTGTGGCACGTGAAACAGGCGTTCCGAGGCCGCTTCGGTTGTTCGCACTGGCTTTGGTAATGACCAAATTTTGAGCAATTGTAGCATCTTGTTTGCTCCACGTTGATTGTTGGCGTACTGGTTGAAGCTGACGTTGCTTGACTTTACGTTACCCGTTGCCCTTGGACCGATTTGCTTCTGGTGGACGAACCCGCTCGTATCGCTCGGCCAACCGCTTTAAATCACCGATAGTTCTGGCGCTCATGAGGATGGCTAAAGTATTCGATTTGTCGTTCACTCCTGAATAATCAAGTCGATCAGTTCGTCTTCGGGTATACTGGCTTGGGCTGCTATGGCCTGCATTGCGAAAATATAACGCTTTACACTTTCTCCTGACTGTAGTTTACGGTTTTTTAGCATTCGGAGCACCTCTGTGGTCGATACGGCTCGGCCGAATTCATCGATTAGTTCGACTTTAAGTTGATTGTATGTACGAGCCATAATGGTTCCCGCAAACAGTTTGGCAGTTCCTGTCAACAAACGTCGCAAGCTAAAAAATCGATCCTGTTCGCTGGCATTTTTCATGTGAAATATATCTTCCACATCGGCGATCCACTTACGCACATTGGTACCCTGGTCACCACTGAATGGCTCAACAATGGCCTCGAGAGCATGAAAATCGAATTTCGATGCTGGGGTTCCATGCATTGCTTCCATAAGCTGTTGCAGCTCTAATTGTTTGCGGAGAGTATCGATCTGTACTTGCAAATTCGACAACTCTGTTTGCCCTTGCGTAGCGTCAGCGAAATAATGTACCGTAGGGGTTGTGATATTTGGATTACTAGTTTCCGTTGAATATGTGGCATTAAAGAGTGTAGCGGTGGGAGCAGCAGCGTTAGCGGCGACAGCGATGTTGGCGGCGGGGGCAGCGGTGTTGGCGGCGGAGGCAGCGATGTTGGCGGCGGGGGCAGCGGTGTTGGCGGCGGAGGCAGCGATGTTGGCGGCGGGGGCAGCGGTGTTGGCGGCGGCGGCATCGGTATTGGCGGCGGTGGCATCAGAGATGGTGTCGGACGACGCGAGCTTGTCGCCAGATTCAGCGATTGTTGCATCTTTGGCGTGGTGAGTATGCGTATCTTGCTTGCGTCCACGTTCTAATGTGACGAATTGAAATTTGTCTTCATTCTCATCATTGTCGCGGCGACTTTCGTTTTCCATTGCGAAATTTTACTTTTCGGTTAAATTTTATGGAGCCCGATATCCCGCTTCTGAGGGATTTTAGTGAGAAACGATTTAAAGAAGTTTTAAAGTTATTTGTTAAGATGCGGAACGATCGCTTTTATTTTACTTCTCCTCGTGTCGCAGCCCAAAAGTAAAAAGAGCGGAAATACAATTTGACAACTTCACTTCTCACAAGTCAGCTGTCTCCTCAACCTAAAGCTCAGTTACACAATTGCCAAATAATCGAACTAAGTCTAAGGGCCCTAATACACAAGTGCTAGACAGTGTTTACACTACAACTTATATAGATATGAACATATCACTACAACTTATAAGATATTCATTTATCGTAGAACTTTTTAAGCATATAGAACCAGGGTTCGGACTATACTCCGATCGGAGTAGATCTACTCCGTTTTTTAAAATTTTTTGAAATCTACTCCGCCACTACCCTATACCTGAAATCTACTCCGATTTTTTCACATCTCAAAACTCAAATTAATTTGGTCTATGATATTTAGAATATTTAGACGTCATGAGAACGAGTTTTTTGTGTTCCCTCGTTCGCAAACAAATTGTTGTTTTCCGTACAGATGTCTCTGTATCTAAATCTTGACTGATGGAGATAAAAAAATATAAGTAATATGTAAATGTAAGTTATAAATGTTTGCTTCAAATAAATTGTTGACCTTTTTTTTTATTTTTTTTTTTCGAAAATCCCAATTTACTACCCAAAAATTCATTTCTACTCCGATTTTTTCGGTCTTCTACTACGAAATGGGATTTCCGTAGTCCGAACACTGTATAGAATAGAGCTGCAAAACTATCGATAGTGGCGCCACTCGATGTTTTCGATTGTTTGCGTCTTAATATTCGATACTATCGATACTATCGGATTTGTTGGTAATTCGTTAAAAAGGCAGTCTTCCGAAAAGCCATTCTTCGCTTTTTTGTGACACCATTGTCGCAAAATCGCCAACTCCAACACCGGTTAGGCACTATCGATAGGGCCCATCGACCATTCGATAGCAGAGAAAAAGGCTGCCACTCGATACTATCGATAGTGCCATCGATAGTTTTGCAGCTCTAGTATAGAACTATAGCTGCAACTTTGGCCAAAAGCTATTACGTGGTACACCACACTTACTATTACGTGGTTCACCACAACACTCGGCTTATGGCGTGGTTCACCACAGTTGAACTTTTTCACCAAATCATGCCATAACGCGCCAAAATTTGGCCGAATTTGCAGCTATAGTTCTATACGTTTTTAAGCATTGCGAAAGTAGTCACGACAACCATGTAGGAGTGTAAGTCTAACTGTCGACGTCGAAAAGGCTCTGCCGCGATGGGGAAATACACCATTAGGCAGGTATAGGAATTTCGAGAAGTCCACCAGAAAGCTACCAACAACAATACGGGTAGACACAAAGCGGCACTATGATGCCACTTGCAAGAAAATTATCAAAGAAACAGCGCGTCAGCTCGGTTTTTATACCCGACACACTCTGTGTCGAGGGTATATTGCGTTTGTTGGGTTGTGTGTAACACCCAGAACCAGTCGAGATAGACCATACAAAATGTATATAGAAATGATCAGCGTCACCAGGAGATTCGATTTAGACATGTCCGTCTGTCCGTCTGTCTGTCTGTCTGTCTGTCTGTCTGTCCGTCTGTCTGTCTGTCTGTATACAGTTATCTTATCGAAGGAGTTGAGCTATCTTGACAAAATTTGGTATGCGTGCTCACGGGGACATGCGTAAGAACAAGTTTGAGAATGGACCCGATCGGACCATTTTTAGGGGTACCTCCAGTACTAGGGTCTGTTACGAAAATCACAAAAACTGCTCTAAACTCGAAGTTTTTCAACATATTTTGATGAAATTTGATATTTGAACATGTTTCAAGGCAAGTAATACGATTTCCAAAAATTTTAAAAGTGGGCGTGGCAGAAGGGCGTTTTTCGAAAATGGTCCCCTAAACCCGAACTTCAAATGGGACTTGAACGAAAGTTGGCTATTATGTTTCTTTTGTAGCCATAAACATTCTCCCAAAAATTTCCTGGATCGGTCCATTATTAAGGGTACCTCCAGTACTAGGGTCTGTCACAAAAATCTCAAAACTGCCTCAAAATCGGACTTTTTCCAAATATTTCAATGAAACTTAGGATTTGAGCGTATATCTAAGCCTCCGATTAGTATTCCAAAAAATTGGAAAAGTGGGCGTGGCAGAGGGGCAGTTTTCATAAAGAAATATAACAAAAGTCGGTGTATTGGGCCCCCATATGGCCTTAACACTTCTTGATATTAAAAATTATTTGAACACGTGTGTCTGTGTCGGGTATTCTATTGTCAGGCTCGCCTGACTATAACACCCTTACTTGTTTATATTGCTTGAAAAGTTCATAATTGAAACTTTAATAAATGTATTAGGTTATGTTTTTGCTTATGTTTTCATTTTGTAATAAATGTACATACATTTTTGACTACGACTACGAATTTGATTGAACCTAGAATTTAGTACACATTTTTGATGAAACAGTGTAATCAAAAAGTTATGTAGACAGGGTAGGACTAAAAAAACAATTTCTATTCCTCCTTGATATTGAGTTTCCTTGACTAGTTTTATGTTTTTCAAGCTCTTCATATCATTTTATGAGTTTGGTAGATATTTTATATGTAATGTACTCGAAAATCGCCCAAAATTAAAAATAAAAGTGGCAATGCATTTCACCACAGCAGAGCTTAGGATTTCGCTGCCATAGCATACTTCTCTTTTCCTCGTGATATATGCATATGTTGAATCAGCGTAGCTCTAACCCATTACAGGGATTAGGAAGAAGAAGAGTTAGACCTACACTCCTAGATGCAGAGGGCTCAGTAGCCATTTGCTTTGAACGTTAAATAAATTTGTTTTGACATTTAACAGGTTGGCTGATAAGTCCCCGGTCTGACACATAGATGGCGTCGCTAGTATTAAATGCATATTATTTTTATATACATAGTTGCAACCTTCAAATGATTCGTGTCAAAATTTGACGTCTGTAAGTCAATTAGATTGTGAGATAGAGCGTCTTTTGTGAAGCAACTTTTGTTATTGTGAAAAAAATGGAAAAAAAGGAATTTCGTGTTTTGATAAAATACTGTTTTCTGAAGGGAAAAAATACAGTGGAAGCAAACACTTGGCTTGATAATGAGTTGCCGGACTCTGCCCCAGGAAAATCAACAATAATTGATTGGTATGCAAAATTCAAGCGTGGTGAAATGAGCACGGAGGACGGTGAACGCAGTGGACGCCCGAAAGAGGTGGTTACCGAAGAAAACATCAAAAAAATTCACAAAATGATTTTGAATGACCGTAAGATGAAGTTGATCGAGATAGCAGAGGCCTTAAAGATATCAAAGGAACGTGTTGGTCATATCATTCATCAATATTTGGATATGAAAAAGCTCTGTGCAAAATGGGTGCCGCGCGAGCTCACATTTGACCAAAAACAACAACGTGTTGATGATTCTGAGCGGTGTTTGCAGCTGTTAACTCGCAATACACCCGAGTTTTTGCGTCGATATGTGACAATGGATGAAACATGGCTCTATCACTACACTCCTGAGTCCAATCGACAGTCGGCTGAGTGGACAGCGATCGGTGAACCGTCTCCGAAGCGTGGAAAGACTCAAAAGTCCGCTGGCAAAGTAATGGCCTCTGTTTTTTGGGATGGGCATAGAATAATTTTTATCGATTATCTTGAGAAGGGAAAAACCATCAACAGTGACTATTATATGTCGTTATTGGAGCGTTTGAAGGTCGAAATCGCTGGCAAAACGGCCCCATATGAAGAAGAAAAAAGTGTTGTTCCACCAAGACAACGCACCGTGTCACAAGTCATTGAGAACGATGGCAAAAATTCATGAATTAGGCTTCGAATTGCTTCCCCACCCACCGTATTCTCCAGATCTGGGCCCCAGCTACTTTTTCTTGTTCTCAGACCTCAAAAGGATGCTCGCAGGGAAAAAAATTTGGCTGCAATGAAGAGGTGATCGCCGAAACTGAGGCCTATTTTGAGGCAAAACCAAAGGAGTACTACCAAAATGGTATCAAAAAATTGGAAGGTTGTTATAATCGTTGTATCGCTCTTGAAGGGAACTATGTTGAATAATAAAAACGAATTTTGACAAAAAAATGTGTTTTTCTTTGTTAGACCGGGGACTTATTAGCCAACCTGTTATTCTTGTATAGGTATTTTGGAAATTTAGTTTTTATTTTAAAAATTATCTTGTCATTTCAATTATGTCCGTGTGGTTAGTTCAACATTTTAAATTTAAATCCATTTTTGAAAATTTTCATGTCAATTCAACCTTAAAGAAGGTTGATTCAAAAGAAAAATCTTTATTTTTCCCAACAAGAAAAATTTTTAAATTAAAAATATTCCTTGTTGAAGCCGTTTTGTATGTTGTTTCTTTTGATTAAACCAGTTTTCTGGTTGATTTTTTTCTCTGTGCAAGGATGCGCATAGGGACACAAGATATATATGTTACGATATACACAGTCATGGAGTGCCTAAAGATCCTTCCGAAATGCTATTCTGTGTACGTCCATGTATCGTGCAAATTTTTGTTTATGTTTTCTTTGTTTTTTTCTTGTTTTTCTGAAGACATCCTATTTTGTTTTGATAAATATGAAATTTTACCTCTTCACACGCTGGAGATACTTGCGCTCTAGTAGACGCGATCGATCCGATTCGATTCGATTCGAGTCGATTCATGCGGACACAGTGGAACCTCTATGATTGGAGCTTTCCTTATTCAAAGAACTTCGTTTGAATTATACAGACTTTGAGTTCAAGTGATTGGATATACATAAATAAAACTCACTCTCGGTGAGAGTCTCAACCCTTTACATTTCGAAATAAATTTCGATTTTTGTGGTTCGACTGTAGCTCATATGCAGATTCTTTAGTGTTTTCAGTATTTATTGACGTTTCGATTGCTGATTTAGAATTTTTTTGCGGCATTACCGCTTCAATAGAAACATTGTTGTTACTGTAAATAATTGTTTTGATTTGTTTGTTACTGTCGTACATACAACAAGTGATTGTAATTGGTTTTGCAATTGTCATGTTTTTTTGCAGCTAAAACGAAAACAAAAAAAAAAGGAGAAAACTTGAAGCTACAAGCAGAAATATTGCTTGTAGCGACGGATCGAGCTATGCGATCTGAGAGATAAGCACCGTCAGCTCAGCAAAGACAGTCAGACACTCAGAGCGTGTCCGCTAAGCTTAAGTAAGATCAATGGATGAGATATGAGAGATTTTCGTTTCGAATAAATTTTCTTCAATCACGACGATTTTGCAGTAAATTAGCAGTCCTCAAAGCTTTCTTCATTTGGCCTGGCTACTTCATCCGCTTTGAGTTTCTTCCTTTTACTTCAAATGTGCATGCGCATGCGCGCAACTCGAACAAAATTACACAACTTATGTACCTAAATTTATATTCCGACGTTTATTCTTATGACTCTATTAATGCGCGGTATGCTCTGCTTAACCGTTGAACGCTTTGCCTATTCTGACAAACAAGTCGAGGACGTGTGCAAATAAAAAACATCAATAAATAAAATTTAAAAAAATAAGGAAAAGTTACACGAAAGAGGGAAAAAAGGGAAACACAAACAAGTTCGTACTCGACACGGAGCTAAAGAAAATAATAAAAACGAGCTGCTATCATCTTCAACAACGCGCCTTTTCGTATTTCGTAGCCCATAGAACCCGAACCCGAAACCAAACTCTAAGTCGAACCCAAGGCCCGAATGTTTCTTTGCTTGGTTTTTATTCTTCTTCAAATTCTTACGCTGAAAACAGCCGAAACAACAACAACAAAAACGGCACTCATGCCATGGTAAGCTTCTAAGCACTGCAGCGGAGCTATGTTTGACGTTTCACCTTGTGGCAGGCAGGTGCACCGAAACGGACGGGCTAAGGAAGTTAGTGAGAGAGAGAGAGAGAGGAGAGAGAGAGAGAGAGAGAGAGAGAGAGAGAGAGAGATCTCAGCACAACCATGCCCGTACATTTTTATATTTTTTTTTTAACCCATAAGAGTATTTGTTTCTCTGATAAGGCGTAAGAAATTTTACTTACCGGAAGTACATTTCGATTTTTATACCCGACACACTCTGTGTCTGGTAACACCCAGAACCAGTCGAGATAGACCATACAAAATATATATAGAAATGATCAGCGTCACCAGGAGATTCGATTAAGACATGTCCGTCCGTCTGTCTGTCTGTCTGTATACAGTTATCTTATCGAAGGAGTTGAGCTATCTTGACAAAATTTGGTATGCGTGCTCACGGGGACATGAGTAAGAACAAGTTCGAGAATGGACCCGATCGGACCATTTTTAGGGGTACCTCCAGTACTAGGGTCTATTATGAAAATCACAAAAACTGCTCTAAAGTCGGAGTTTTTCAAGATATTTTGATGAAATTTGGTATTTGAACATGTTTAAGGGCAATTACTACGAATTCAGAAAATTGGAAAAGTGGGCGTGGCAAAGGGGCAGTTTTTATAAAGAAATTTAATAAAAGTCGGTATATGGGGCCCCTTATGGCCTTAAACACTTCTTGATATAAAAAATTCTTTGAACATATGTGTCTGTGTCGGGTATTCTATTGTCAGGCTCGCCTGAATATAACACCCTTACTTGTTATGTATTTAATTCGATTTCTGCAAGTTTTTTTTACAAAAGAATTTATAACTGAAAAACATTCACTCTTAAATTAATCGATGAAAAGTTTGAACTGGTAAAAAGAAAGAAACGAAAAGGTTCGAAGTTCAAAAAATCTCTCACCTTGGCATTCTCGAAAGTACCTACCCGGAAGCTTATTGCACTTCAACGAAAGTTATTTTGCAATCCATCGAAAACTTTAACTACATACGTGATGAATCAATTGTTTTTTAACTTGAGGCACGTGCTTTTGGGCTGCTCATATAAGAAGTCAAATTTCCATAACTCGAATGGTCATCATTCAAAGAATTTTATTCTGCCTTCATTGCCCGCCTCCCACGCTTTTTCTTCTCTCTCTCTCTCTGTCACTTTTTCTCGCTTCTGTCCGCTTCTCACCCCACCCTCTCACACCTTTTAACTTCTTTCCCTACTTTTTTCTCTTCTTCTGGCTCCCATTTTCTTATCTGTGTCCTCTCTGTTGCCCTCTCTATTGCCTTCTCTGTTGCCTTGTCTGTTGCCTTGTCTGTTGCCTTGTCTGTTGCCTTGTCTGTTGTCTTCTCTGTTGCTTTCTCTATTGCCTTCCCTATTGCCCTCTCTGTTGCCTTCTCTGTTGCCTTCTCTGTTACCTTCTCTGTTGCCTTATCACTTCTTTTCTCTACTTCTCTCTTCTTCTCTCTACTTCTCTCTTCTTCTCTATTCTTCTCTCTTATTCTTTCTTTGCTATTATTTTCTCTACTTTCCTCTGGTTTTCTCTTTAATTCTCAGTCCCTTTTGTCTTTATTTCTTCCTCCTCTTAACTCTTTGCTTTTGTTCCTCCCATTATCATTCTGTCTCTCATTCTCTCTATCTCCCCTCCCCTCTCTCCCCCTCTCTCTCCTTCTCTCTCTCTCTCTCTCTCTCATTCTCTCTCTCCCTATCTCTCTCCTACTTTCTCTGTATCCTTCTCCCTTTGTCTCTCTCTCTCTCTCTCTCCCTCCCTCTCTCCCTCCCTCTCTCTCTCCCTCCCTCTCTCTCTCCCTCTTCTCCCTCTTTCCGTCTCTCTCTCCTCCCTCTCTCTCTCTTTTTTCTATCTCTCCTTCTCCCACTCTCTCCCTCTCGGCCACTAGCATTGACGCTTGATTCAGTTCGAGCTACCGAAGTTCGACAGTATGTAGTAGGCACGTTTTGTCGAAACAATCGTACTTATTTGACAGTCTCCTGTTCTTTTTTTCTCTTCTCTTGAAAACATTTTGTCAACCCATTAACCTTTTAAAGACTTTTGTCAATATGGTTAAAGGTAGATTACGAATAGAAAAGCATTTCTTTCGATTTGGAATTAATTAAATGATTTCGCTCAACTCTTGAAATCGTTCAGCACCCACGCCCAATAAGGTTAACGCGTTTACATGGCGACAGCATAGGCGGCGCTACGACATTTGATGTTGGTGGCAGCTTTTTATTGTTTTACGATGATGACATGGCCTAATGACTCAGACCTCAGACTTAAACCCCTCAATTCCAAAGTAGATGCGAGAAGGAAGTTTTTAAACGCAAAGAAATGAGAAAAATAAAAAAAAAAAACATCCAAATACCACAAAATATTTTGGCATGAATCGTTGCAATCGAATTAAAACGAATTACTCATGCTGTGCGCATGCGTGCATTTTTCATTTTTTTCTTCTTTTTCGCAAAAATATGCATCTTTCGTTGGCCCGAAAAACGAAAAACTGAACCGATGTTAACGGTGCAAAAGAAACTCAATACTTCAAAGAAATTAATTACTTTTCTTTTTCAATTTTTCTTCCTCTTGCTGCTGCTCTTGACAGTTATTTGTTATTTCGCATTGCAAAGCTGACATATTCGAGCGTGCGAATAAAACGTTAGCGCCGAATACCTCCAACAGGCTGACAGCTGAGAAAGAAAGAAAACTAAAGTCAAAGAAAAAATATTAATTAGTGCCATTAATCGGGTTTCTTTTCACTCTACATTTGAGCGTTCCCAAACCCTATAGTTATTCCTTTTTTTTATTTATATATTTTATATTGTAATCTATAATTTTAATAATGAATTAAGCTTTGATAAAATTCGAAGGCAAAACACGATCAAGCGGCGTATTTAAAAACATTTTTTAACAATAATTCACTTTGGTTTTAACCTAAAATTAAAATCACCTCAATAACGCTTACGGCGTTAGGCATTAGCAAAACAGCTGTTTACCAGAATGTGAAGGAAGATTTTTCATAAAAAATGCGTTTCCAAAAAATAACGAAAAAAGTAGAAATAATTGGAATTTGGAAATTGTGAGGCCGTAGGACAGCGAGATGGAGTGCGAAAAAATCCATTACAGTGGGGTCTCGTTATAAGTCGTTTCTCGTTCCTAAAAAATCGACGTATAGCGAATCGACTTATAACGAATCAGTTTTCTTCATATGATTGTATAAAATAATTTCTAATTGGTTCCTCAAAGCTCAAAAATTGATACACAAATTTTTTAAAGTCAATAAAATGAAACTTCCCTACAACTGGCATCACTGGTCTAATGTCTGATTTCCAATTATTCGTCGGATGCAGAACGTTTTACGCTGCGTCCACAACAACGCAATTGACTTGAGCTGCTTCCATATGCTTGCATGTGTTTGCCTCAATTGACGGAACGCACCTGACGCGTCATTGGAGATGGCACTTAGGGACGCAAAAGACGAAGAAAATGTTCCCCCAAACTTTTAGACGTAATTGCGAATCATTTGCGACATAAAGCGAACCAGGGTGTTAATTGATACGTGAGTAAGTGCGAATCGTCGTATAACGAGGCGACTTATAACGAGACCCCACTGTAATTCATTGATTTCATTTTCAAAAAGAACCATGCAATCAGCTGTGCGATGTGCTTACAACCCTGACAGTGAATGGTGCTGCCATAGTTGCTTTATAAGTTCTTAAAAAATTGAATTAAAATAAATTTTTTATATAAAAAATAGTTTATTGGTAATATTGGCAATAAATCATAAGCATTAAAGCTTCCATGAATTGAGTTTTCAACAAATGTTGAGAACTCTAAAAAACCGATTACAATATTAACAACGCGTCGGATTTCTGTTTTCTTTGACTCGAAGGGAAATTGGAATATTGATTTGAAACCCATTTTAAATACTAAATTCTTTAAAATTACAAATCAGTATTGCGTTTATTGACCTATAGCGCTCAAACTATCGAACCGATTGCATAGATATGTACATATGTGCCAAGAGATATGTTGTATATTTATTCTTCTTTTGTATAAGACTAAGATTTTCACAAACGGCCGAAGGATCGTAGGGATATGATCAAAAAACAGACTTAAACCATTGACAAATATTTTAAAAACCATTGCTAACGGATATTTAAAACACTAACGAGCTAACTTTCAAATTCAAGCCATAAATTTGGATTCGGCGAAACAAATACTTACTACAAGTCAAAGCCGAATTTGCTGTTGAGTAGTGTAATTTCCCTGCTCCTTTCAATGCTCTTGAGCAGCCTATGTTTTGAATTCGAGGTATCTATGCTTTTTACTGCGGAAGTAACAAAAAATCGTCTTTTGGGGGTGTGGTAGTGGGTCCATCCATTTTCACTTTGGATCGTCCTCGGGGCCCGAGATACTTGTATGCCAAATTTCAACGTGAATTGTCCCGGGCGGTGAGAAGGAGACCCGACCACAGAGGAACGGACAGGCAGTCGGACATCTCAAAATCGATTCAGTTTTCGATCCTGATCAAGAATATACAGGGAAAGCTCTACTTGCGGGTAGCTCCCATCAGTGGACACAAAAACACACCGTCGGTGTACGCTAATGGGAGCTTTCACTGTATATATACCGTATATTTGTCTATATCAGCGAAGCTTAGTATTAGCTGTTACATGATTCGTGCAAAACTAATATACCCTGCTTACGCTGGGCATAAAAATAAATTATAAAATACCAAAAATAAAGAAAATATTAAAAATAAAAGAAATAAAAAATAAAGAAAGAAAATTAAATTTACGAAAAATATAAAAGTTCAAGCATGTCGATGCCCTTTCGACAGGTTGCTCTATGCATGGCTTTTGCCTTTTTAACGTTATGCCTCTCGTTTTATGCTTTATGTTCATGCCTTTATGCCTTTGTGCTTTTGTGCCTTATTCCGTTTCGAATAACGTGCGCACGAAATAAGTTCATCAGAAAATGCAAAGAGATCTCACGATTTTTGCATGTGCAATTGCCGCAACCTGGGAAGGAATATTTATATATATATATATATATATATATATATGTATGTATATGTATGTACGTTAATATATTTCCCTTTTTTCTTTCATTTTCCTTTTTTTTTTTGGGTTATCTTAAAAAATGTCTAATGTTGTTTTTTCGCTCTCGAGCTTTGGGGCTGCTGCTGTTGCTGCTTTGCTTCACTTCAATTTTATCGCTGCCCTGACTTAAATGCGTTTGACTCCAGTTTTTTTCTACTTTTAGTTTGTTATTGTATAATTTTAAGGTTTTCACATTTCTCATTTCCTTCCCACTTGGCCTGCTTTCTTTCTTATTGCCATTTAAAAAAAATTGCGGTTTGGAGTCGCGATTATTTGCTGCGGTCGGACCTCGAAATCGGAAATTGTGTAAAAATTCCTTCGCGAAAATATGTTTATTTTCATGTGCGTTTATCCCATTCCATTCTCCGTTCTACTTGCTCTCTCTCTCGATCTCGCTCTCTCGCTCTTATTCACACTCTCTTCTGCATTTTTGAAGTGTTTTTTGCGCCCCGTTTATTGCCTGTGCGCACCGTGGCATCTTTATTCTGAATTCTTTTAGAAATTGCAATGGTAGACCAGACCCCTCCAGTGTCCAGACATGTTGGAACATCCCCCACAGGCGGACACATGTGCACACGTGTACATACAACATAGACTGGACAGGGTTTCATGATTGGTTTGCACTCAATTGAAATGAACATTTCCCTGGAACATTCCATGTACGAATTAAATATGGCCCTCGAGTGGAAGCCCTGTCCCCTCTCGCCACGCCGCGCCACGCCACGCCACGCCGCACAGTGTCGCGACTCTATACAATTCTTGGCCAAAAATAGAAGGAGTTGTCGTAGAGCAATGAAATTTAGCATGAACGTTTCTTTGACCGTAATTAAGAAATTTTGAGAAAATTTTGGAAATCAGTCCACCCCCCGTGTAAAGGGGGGACCCAACTTTCGCAATTTCGGACCTATAGACTTGAAATTTGGATGAGAGCTTGGTGTTATACCCTGAAGTTAGAAAAACTTAACTCGAGTATGCTGCCATGCCTACTTTTTGGACCACGCAAAACTATTTGTTTCAATTCTTAAATAGGTATGAAATATTTTAATTGTTGTAATTTTTAGAAAGTTTGGAATGTTAAGAAAAAAACCAAAATTAAAAAACCAGCGAAAATTTCCCTTTTGGTATTTTTTTCGAATTTTTAATGGAAAAACGAGCTCAAAATTTGTACTTTAAGTTGTCAAATGGAACAATATGATTTTGATTTTGTTTTTGTTAATGAAATTTTTAGAAATTTAATTTTGTTTGTAGTTAGTTAGTTAGTTAGAAACAAAATGAAGTTAATAATAATTGAAAATTATGAAATTCACAAAATAATTATTTACAGAGAAGAAAATTGGAAAAAACCCACATTTTTGCAGTTCATACTTACTTTATTGACTGACTGTATATAGCTTATTGAGCCATATAAAAACTCATAGTTATAATGCATGTACATATGTATGTATCTAAACAGAAGAAAATTTTATTATTTCAAATAGTAATTGTAATTAAATTGCGTTTATTCTATTCGTTTCTTCAAACAAATTTTTTTTTCTTTACCAATCGTTCAATGTATGTATTTATGTAATTTCTTCTTAAATGAAATCAAAAATTGAAAAAAAATATGTTACAAATATTAACTTGAACCTTTTCACATTCTTTAAAATCGATTTCGGAGTCAAGTAACTGTGAATGCTTTCTTTGGAATACTTCACTTTTTCTATTCGAACCGTCCCATTTAGTCTTATATCTTAGCATAAGCAATTTCAATTTTTCTTTCAATTTAACTTCATCCAAGTCAATATTTATGTTTTCCCCCACAAAATTCATCAATGCGCTGATACTTTCCGTCTTCAGCCAAATATTGAACAATTCCTTATTTTTTATAACAGCAGCCACTAAAAACAAATTCTGAAATTCGTTTCACATATATTTACATATTGACTTACTATTTATTTTTTTTTATCATAACTAACATTTATATAAAAAACGATTTTTTATTATTCAAATTCAATTGGCGCTCGCACAATAGCACAATAGTAATGTTTTCTTTTCACTTATTTTGACACTTTTCGCGTTTGGCTTTTATAAACATATTCTCATATAAATCTCAAAATACGAAAAGAAACTCCGCAATCTGATATATCTGTGCCTTCAGTTTCGGATCAGAGCAAATCTTTATTACCCCTTAAAAAGAGATAGAGCGTTTTCGATTTTAACAGTGATTCAGATACTGAATTTATAAATGACGAAACTCCATCAACGTCTTTTCAAGCTTCAGAATAATGACGATGAGCATGTCCTGAAACTCCTACTGTTTAAATTTCTGTTTTAAAAAGATATTTTTGCGATGGTTTGTATGTTCCCGTACAATTGCTCTGCAAAACCGGCAAAAAAAAAAAGACTGGGTGCACCCGCGATGATTTGATGTTGCACCCGCGATTCATAAAAAAATGAATAACTCTTTGTTTATATTTCTCTTGTTAACACTTTTAATTTCCTGTAGTTTGTTAAATATACATCTAACAAAATATTAAGGCATAACACATAAAATGTATCACAATTAACAGATTTATGCGTTTTTTGTCTCTGATCTAGAAACGTAGGGCCAAATTTGTTGCACCCGCGATGGCAATTTAAATCATTTTTAAGACTTTAATAGTAGTATTTTGAAATACTTGTGACCTAATATGCAATGAAAATATTAAGATGTAGCCTTTTCAAGACTATTTTTATTAAAAATGTTTTTTATTAAGTTACATGAAACTAAAACATACGTGTAAATGTTGCACCCGCGATAATGGAATCGCCTTAAACGAACATTTTTTATTAACATGTAAAAAAAATTTGCGGGAGGCTTATTTCGCAAAAAATTTTTTTTCAATTTTAAAATTATCTAAAATTAAAAATTTTTTAATATATCTGATACTATTTTTATTGCAGCAATATTATGCATGGAATAATCATTTACAAATAAAAATACTTTTTTATGATTGCAAATAACCTAACCTTCAATTCGATATATAATATATATTTGGATATTAATAGTTATATACTTACTATTTATTCGATTTGAACCCCCGCATATGAAATAACTTTGCGATACAACGAAAATTTAAACTTTGCATAAATAAACTTCAAAGGCGAGTTGTGGTCTCAAAACAAAAGATATCGCCAAGAAAACTTGGGATGTATTCTCTAACAATCTACAGAAAAAACTCCTTCATAATCTGCCCTTTTATTTTTACCCTTTTTGGCCGCACTCGCGACACTGTGCGCCGCGCCTCGTCGCGTCTCTTCTCGTTTGACGCAAATCGAATGTGAAATGCGAAATTTGGGTCAAATTTGTTAAAGTCTACATACATGTATCTTGCCCCTGTAAGAAATTTACTAAACGAAATTAACTTTAAAACAAGAGACAGAAACACAGACAGCTCTCAAGAGCTGTCATCTTGTCTTGACTTGCTGTGGTCCGCCTTTAAATAATTTCCATCGAAATAAAGGAGAAATAAATGAAACTAAAAAAATTTTTGAACGCCCTAAATTTCCCTTTATTGAAGAAAGTACACCAAATAAAATTCACTTCTATCGCTTCCAATTCAAGACAGCAGCCATCAGCAGCCATGACCTAAACGAAAAAAAAAAAAAAACAACAACAACAACAACCAAAAAATTTGCTCTTTCCACATACCTTTGGTGAGATAACAACGGACCTAGAAACCCAAAAAATTCAAATACAGTGTACGCTCTCCTTGCGGACACCTCTGTTAAGCGGAAAGCCCTCTTAAACAGACACTTTTTACGAATGCTATAGTGTTCCTTCTTCTCAAAAAGGTTCCTCTTAAGCGGACACATTTTCCGGTCCCGCAGGTGTCCGCTTAAGAGAGAGTGCACTGTAAGTCAAATTGTTGTGCTCTTTGAAACCCTGAGCTCAGTAGAAAAATTTTGTATTTTTTTTTATCGATTTCGGAACGAGTCAAGAGCTTATCAATCGAGAGGACGAGTGAGAGACAGATTGGAATTTCAATATGAATGCGCTGCCACGCCTCTTCACTATGATAAGACATCGTAGAAGAATCTAGGTAATGACATAATGATATAATGACAAATGACATTGGTATGCTGTCTAAGAAGCCAGAAGGGTGCGTTTATAAATACAAACTAATCACAAAATAGGAACAACTCAACATTTCGCAATTCCCGAACAATCATTCAATTACTTTTAAGACTTGTAACAATAATTTAATTAGGTAGGTAGTCCATTGAGAAAAAGTTTTTCAAATCGGATATTTCGAGTTTCTGAAAGCATCGTTTTTGTTTTATTTAGAAATTTATTAGATTCGTCCCATTGTGGGACTCCATTTCCTCCCTCTAGAAGATTGGAGTACTCCAGGGTATGGTCTAAGAGTACTCGTAAATGCCCCAGTACTACTCGCCATTAATTTCCCCCACAATGCATTCAACTGACGATTTGAACATTGTGCTGTCATTGAAAAATCTGTACTCGCGTTTGAAGTAGTGTAAAAGTAGAGATTATGGGGCCAATCAAGTACATTTCATATGTTACGTTACTATCAAAGGCAACGGCCCAGGATGAAGTAGCGAATGGGTAGAGCTTTTGCCGCACGCCCCGGAAGACCGGGTTCGATTCTCGCCAAAGCAAATTTATTATTATACCCGACACACTCTGTGTCGAGGGTATATTGCGTTTGTGTGGTTGTGTGTAACACCCAGAACCAGTCGAGATACACCATACAAAATATATATAGAAATGATCAGCGTACTAGGAGATGCGATTTAGACAAGTCCGTCTGTCTGTCTGTCCGTCTGTTTGTATACAGTTTTCTTATCGAAGGAGTTGAGCTATCTTGGTATGCGTACTCACAGGCACATGAGTAAGAACAAGTTCGAGAATGGACCCGATCGGACAATTTTTAGGGGTACCTCCAGTACTAGGGTCTGTTACGAAAATCACAAAAACTGCTCTAAAATCGAAGTTTTTCAAGATATTTTGATGAAAAGTGATATTTGAACATATTTAGAGGCCAGTAATATTATTTTCAAAAATTAAAAAAGTGGGCGTGGCAGAAGGGCGGTTTTCGAAAATTGTCTCCTACACCCGAAATTCAAATGGGACTTGAACGAAATTTGGCACTTATGCTTCCTTTGTAGCCTTAAACATCCTTCCGAAAAATTTCCTTGATCGGTCCATTTTTAAGGGTACCTCCAGTACTAGGGTCTGTCACAAAAATCCCAAAACTGCCTTAAAATCGGACTTTTTCGAAATATTTTAATGAAACTTAAAATTTGAGCGTATATTTATGCCTTCGATTATAGTTCAACAAAAATTGAAAAGTGGGCGTGGCAAAGGGGCAGTTTTCATAAAAAAATCTATCGGTCGGTATATGGGGCCCCTTATAGTCTTAAACACCTCTTGATATTAAAAATTATTTGAACATGTGTGTCTGTGTCGGGTATTCTATTGTCAGGCTCGCCTGACTATAACACCCTTACTTGTTGAATTTTACTTTTCTTCCACATTTTTTTCGCCTGCGACTGGGACCGAACTCGCGACCTTCAGATTTCTAAGCCAACACTCTTCCATCACACTATCGAGTTATCTGACTTAAAGTTTGCTGCGCTGTTACATTAATGTTGAAGCAAAATTGAACTGTACGCGTCTCGTTTACCGTGCCACTAGTTAGTCTCTACTCTCGGTATCTATACTCGTGCACTAGTTCTTTTTCCTATACTCTAGGACTGCTCGCTAGAGCCCCAATTTACTCCAATCTTCTACAGGGCTGTTATCGCTTATCAGAAATTGCTGTGAACGACAGAGATAGAGCGCGACAGGGAGAACGCGATCGGGTGAGAGAGATAGTGGCCGACATTATATCGCGAGCGTGCACATGCACAGGTGTACCTACTCGGCGCCATAGCGTTATGTCGTTTTCGCGCCGCCGTAACAGCGAAAAGCATTAAAAACTATAATTTGCGCGAATTCTGTCTGCCTTATCAGTCGCGGTGCTTTACAATTGTTCCGGAATTTGTATTTAATTGTCTTCTTTTTTTTTTGTTTGCTTTTTAAAAAAATTTTTACTTATGTGCATACATACATACATGTATGTATGACGATGAGTGAACTTCGTGAAATGGTCTTTTTTTTTTTGGGTGGTTCATTCAAAGCGTGAGATATGTTCGAGGGAACCATTGTTTTTGGTTAGCGTGGTTCTTAGGGCCACCTTTGTTAAAAATAATTTCTACGTGCATAAATGCACAAAATACACTAGAGCTTGGATAGAGTCGACATATTTTGGCACGGCCTGTTCACATTACTGAGGCTGTTCGCACGATCGAGACTAGATTTTTACACATTTTCATCTTTACAAGTTCAAAGATTGATTTCACAATAAAGTGGAAAATGAGTGACCTGAAGCCAAAATATATATAAGAGGTCTTTCCATAAACGTGAAAAAATGCAAAAAAGTACAACCTCGAAAATCTACGAGGCACTTTTCGGGAACACACTTTTTGGGTAGACCTTGCGTATTTGCCTGTAATTTAGAATTTTGGCAGTTCGGGCAGGATTTCGTTGTGTTAAATAGCAATAGTATGAGGTGAAGCGTATTAAAATAGTGGACTTGTTAAAAATGCCGGAAAAAAGTGAAAAGGTGCAGGTTAAAGAATTTATGGAACAGCAAGCAGCTATAAATGTAATGATGCTGGAAGTATCAACTCATGGTTTGTCTTATTCTGAAAGCTTATACCATGGAGAACTAAAACACTTCACTAGTGCATTCTAGGGCCTATGCTGCACTGAACGAACTTAACCATGATTTTTTAAAAAGGGTACATTGTTATTCACAGTCCTTTTGATTTTCGAGCTGAATGAAAATCTCAAAAGAAAAATGGTTGAGTCAACAACATTTTTGGTTGATTTGAAACGAAATATGTTTAATTACATTTCTTTACGTTCAGTATAATTCTCATTTGTTTTATAAAATATGATATACTTATAAGATATTCATTTATCTTAGAACTTTTTAAGCATTGCGAAAGCAGTCACGACAACCATGTAGGAGTGCAGGTCTAACTGTCGACGTCGAAAAGGCTCTGCCGCGATGGGGAAATACACCATTAGGCAGGTATAGGAATTTCGAGAAGTCCACCAGAAAGCTACCAACAACAATAGGGAAAGACACAAAGCGGCACTACACTCATGTCCACGGAATTGGCCGAGGTAACTTTTTTCAGTGTAGTGACGCTATTAAGGCGAAATTAGGAAAAGTAAAAATGAGGAAAGAAAGAACAAAAAAAAAGCACACATTTTATGCTGAAAACAACAACAATTGCTTTTGCACAGATTCCGTTATGTGCTTTTGTTTGTTTTTTGAGGTGTCCATGGAATTAGCCGAGTTCAAAGTTTAATAAGAAAAACGTAAATTTTATTGCAAGAAAATAACAAACGAAAAAGTTTTATTAGCTTAACAGGTAGTAGCTCCTCCCTTTTTAGCGATCAATTCGAAAATGCGATTTGGCATGCTGTCCATCAAGGATTTTAGAGTGGTTTCTTCGAGGGACTCCCAAGCCTTCAATATTGATATTTTCAGCTCTGCAACGGTATCGTATTGTTTGTTATTGTTATAAATTCTGCGAACAAGCAGTCCCCACACATTTTCAATAGGGTTCATATCAGGAGAGCAGGCTGGCCAGTCAATAGTTTCCACATTATTGGAGCGCAAGTTTTGGTCGCCTTGCTCGAATGAACCGATGCATTGTCATGCTGAAAAATATATATTTCGGTCGGATTTTTTCTCAGAAATGGCAACAAATTCATTTGGAGCACACCAATGTACTCTTCAGAGTTCATACGGCAGCTCGGGAAGGCAAGCTCCAGTGTGCCTTCAGTAGAAAATGCGCCCCACACCATCAATGAGCCACCACCAAAGTTTCTCTTTGTAAAATATCGTGGTTCTTTACGCAAATCTCTCCAATAGTAAGCAAAACCATCAGACCCATCTAAATTAAATTTTTTCTCATCAGAGAAAATAACCTGAAAGGCCGCATTTTTAAGAAAACGTAAATAAGTGAAAGATTTCAAACTTGCCCCTGCACGAGCTAGTGTCCGATATATTGTTTGCCGGGACACATTTAAGCCGCAAGAACGAATAATCCCATTGGCACTAACCATACTATTGCTTGCTGTTGAAACAATACGCCGATTTTCTCTCTCGTTTAGCTTCGGTTTGGGTCCAGTGTTTTTATACTTACCGTACTCAACACCTTTCTTTAAAAAATAGTTTTATGTTTTTCAAGCTTTTCATATCATTTTATGAGTTTGGTAGATATTTTATATGTAATGTACTCGAAAATCGCCCAAAATTAAAAATAAAAGTGGCAATGCATTTCACCACAGCAGAGCTTAAGATTTCGCTGCCATAGCATGCTTCTCTTTTCCTCGTGATATATGCATATGTTGAAGCAGCGTAGCTCTAACCCTTTACAGGGATTAGGAAGAAGAAGAGTTAGACCTACACTCCTAGATGCAGAGGGCTCAGTGGCCATTTGCTTTGAACGTTAAATAAATTTGTTTTGACATTTATTCTTGTATAGGTATTTTGGAAATTTATATTTTATTTTAAAAATTATCTTGTCATTTCAATTATGTCCGTGTGGTTAGTTCAACATTTTAAATTTAAATCCATTTTTGAAAATTTTCATGTCAATTCAACCTGAAAGATGGTTTATTCAAAAGAAAAATCTTTATTTTTTCCAACAAGAAAAATTTTTAAATTAAAAATATTCCTTGTTGGAGCCGTTTTGTATGTTGTTTCTTTTGATTTAACCAGTTTTCTGGTTGATTTTTTTCTCTGTGTGATCGCTTTCATTTTCGACGCTTCCGGGCTTGTTATTATTTATTTAAAATCAGTTTCTTCTCTCCAAAATAGCCCTGGCGTTCAGACAAATCTATCCATCCGAACTGCTGCGTATGCTAAAAACAAACAAAAAATTGGTGTTTATGGTGGGTGGTATTTTTAGCTTCACACATAAACTCTTTTTTTTCTCTATCACTGTAAACATCTCAATGAAATGTGATCGGAGTTGTAAGTCCGAGGCCAACTCTGGCTGTTTGACTTTATACCTACATAGGTACATATGTATGTACATAAATTTTTTACGATTGGAATTTCTCTGCTCGGACGTGACTGAATCACACACACTCATCTCAATTGAATTCTCATTTGGGCCGAAGAAAAACACGTTGATGAAAGCATTAATTGTCTGAAATGGGATGAGGAAAAACGTTGGGTCAAAAGAGATCGCTCGTTGAACATACCCCGGATTGGCATTAATCGAATTTCCCGTTAAGTGATATTTTTTCGATGATTTTTTTTTTTCGACATTAAAATTAAACGGGGGAGGGGGGTGGACCCCAAATTGCCTTTTATCTCAATTATTATGACAGCTCTTACAAACGACCGCATTAACCTTGGCACAAAAAAGCTAAACCAAATGAAAAACCACTTTAAACTTCAAGAGATCATGAATGAACATTTAACGGTTTTGGTTTTTATAAAATAAAAAAATTTTTTTTTCCTATATTATATATTTACTTACATGTTTTTTGACACATTAAAAAGCGAAAAAAGCCCACGGCATCACACCGGAAATGGACGTGACACATCACGCAACAAATGCTTGAACATAGAGAGAGCGTGAGAGAGAGAGAGAGAGAGAGAGAGAGTGAGAGTGAGTGATGGAGGGATAGAAACTGATAGAGAGGTGAACCGTGGGCAACCCTCTTGAAAGCGTCTTTAGGAGAAAAATAAATAACAAAAAAACAATCGTCATCGAAATTGACCCACTGACCGACAGACGAAATTACCAAATGCGTTGAGCACGTTTTCCATTGAAAAAGCAACGCAAAAATTGCCGAATGCTTTGAGCCGAATGATGGCGAATAAATCAATCGTACTTCCGCTGCGAATTTTGTTTTTATTTTTGGTTTTTTTTTTATATTTTTTATCATAAACATATGGCAAGCACACTTGACAGGACAGGACAAGACACAACGCAGAGCCGGCGTACAGTAGTTGGAAACCCTGCGGCAAGTTTGCATTCTCGAATTCATTGCAAAAGTGAATTCTGTTCAAGAGCTCAGCAAGCTGCGAAGTTATGTGGGAAAGATTTCTAAGTAGCAAGAAAAAGAAAAAGAAAAATAAATACATATGTACTTAAAGAAATAAAAAATGAAACTAAAATAAAAGCCAAAACGCACTATCAACGCTCAAATGTGCAATTAAGCCTCCAGAGTTTACATGGTGCGCCCAAATTAGTGCGAAGCGAGTTCCATAAATGGACGAGAGGCGCGATTTGGACCACGCTTCCAAAGATTTTACGATTTTGATTTTGATTTTATTTTAATTTGAATTTATTTAATTTTCTTTAATTTTTTATATATGTATTTTTTTTACATATTTATTTTTATTTTTTATTGTTTTTAAATACCCATTGATCGAAAATTTTGAACATGCCGGCCAAAACCCACACACACTTACTATCAGTTACACTGCAACGAGCGCTGAAACCTAGAGACCCCAAAAGAAAAAAAATTTTTTTTTTATTGAAAAAAAAAAAAAAAAAAACACCAATAACAGCAACAACAACGACAAAAACGAAAGACTGAGGAGATACATAGATCAGTGGCTGAACGGATAGACCGACAGACAATCTGTTGCCTGAACTCAACTGGAAACGCGCTTTTTGGCTTCCATTTCAGTTTTTCATTCATGCTGTAAGATGACAACAACAAAACATAAAAAATAACAACAACTCATGCCATATGAGACTGGTTAGCGAAATAAAAATTTTTGGGCAAACATTAACGCACTCAAAAAGCCCCCGCCTGACCGTTGCAACGCCCCACGCTGTAAATTGACACGCGATTTTAAACAAACACACCCGACCGCATACACACACACATCAATTGTAGGAACCACACTCGATATGTTATTTGGCTTTGTTAAGTCATCTGTCAAATTTAAAATGTTGTCACTATTAACTTCATTCAAATTTTTTACCACGTCCCGCACGTTATGCCTCTCTGGTAAATCCGAGGGAATAGAAATATGAAGAAGTCACTAGAAGTCGTTGAAGTCAAGATTCCATAATGTGCATTTGAACAGTAACTAAAACAGTAAAAAAAAAAATTTGAAAAATTAAAAAAAAAATGTCCAAAAAATTCCTCAAAATGACATAACTAATGATGCCATCCATCCTTTTTCGCGGGATAGTCCTTTTTTTTCTCTTAAAACCAGATCAGACCAAAGTATTGTATAAAGTCTCATACAAAGAAATTAAAAGTTTCCTTTTCAAACGTTTCAATTTGAGTTGATTTTCTCATAAATGAAAAACTCTGACATCAGATGTTTTTTTCTTGTTCTTTGTTCTCAGAGTTATGTTGTATTTAAAAACCACAAAACAGTAGACCTCCGGTTATCCGACAAACGTTTTGGAGAGCAGTGTCGACATATCGAATTTGTCGGTTTACAGAGTGCTGCCTAAGGCCTCCTATCTGGAGGTCGGATTTTTTTACAAATCAGTACCCTGTAATCTGATAAATTACCGTCCAATAAAAAGATTGTATAAGTTGTGCTATGAAGTACAAATCATACTTCATAGTGCATGTCAAAATTAGTAAATCATACAATACGTTTTGTTATTTATAAATTTTTTTGGAATATTGGTTTTATGGCTTTCGATAACATGCAAAATCGAGTCGATTTCATGGCCCTATGTACTCATATTAAGATCCTTAACAGGATACAAGGTGCCCTTTCGAAAACTTTTGAGTAATTATATTAGTTTTCGTCTGTTTGTACGGGAAAAAAGTATAATTTTCTGTGGATTGCTCCAGTTGATTAAAATTGATTCCATATGGATATATATGGTACGTTTCAAATTTGGTATTGAAAACCTGTCCTCAATTATACAGTGGACACCGGTCTCTGTGTAATCCAGCAAGCAAGAGAGAGAGAGAGAGAAAATGGACTTAGAAAAATGTTGAAATTAAAAAACGATAGCAATTTGAAGTACCTACATTAAAATAATCTTTTCATCCAATGAAACATTTAAACATAACAAATATCATGAATATTATTTGTCCCGTACGTGGAATGCTCCAACTGCGGATTTTATTGTAAATGGTTCCATATGCTTGCATTTGTTACACATTTGCGCTATTGGAAATCAGGCCGTAATCCACAATTTGTTTTTTTTTTTTTTTCGTTCGGTTCCATACACTCTGGATATAAGCATTTTCCGCATCGCAGAAGCATCCTCACTTGTGCCATTGACATCGTTCAATGAGCTTGCTTGCATTCGTGATGGTTGACTTGTGTATACCTGGGGAATACCTACTGAAGGTAAAAATTTCGGTTTACATACATAGCTACATTCGATGGACATACATTCATTTAACTGTCCGATAGTCTATTCATCTAAATATCCGTCAGAGGTTTCCGACGTCTTTACGAAAAGTACAGATGTACAGTGGCGTAGCGAGGGGGTAAATGGGGGTCTATCATGCACCGGGCGCTACTCGTAGGGGGGCGCCAAATGATCCTAAAGAAAAAATGAAAAATTTACCATTTCTTTTTCGGATTTGTTTATTGTTAAACAATACCTTAAGGGGACCTTCTGGTCTAGAGCACGAATATTTAGGGTATTTTCATGATTTTTTTTTGGTATTAAGCCAAATAAAAAACGATTTTCTAAGTATGCAGGCTTATTATATTCTTTATTGACAAAAAATAAAAAATGTTGTAATTTTTTTTTTGTTTTGGTATTTTAAAAATGGCGTTGAAGTGGACCCTCTTTGAAAAAGTACCTCCGTGGTGTGAAAGATTTTGGCAGCTCTGGTAATCGAAAAAAAAAACAAAAATATGTTATTAATCAGAATGAATGCGGCTATGGCAGGAACTAGAACAAAAAAAATTTTTTTTTAATTGACAAAATGGCGCAATTTTTTATTTCAACCATCAAAAACTCCCCTTTTTTGACCATTTTTTTGATGAAAAAATATGAAGTTCTTGAAATAAAAACTCGATTCTAGTTCGGGCCATAGCCATTGATGTTATGAATAACATATAAAAATTCCAGACAAATCGGTTGGATGGTTTTTTTGTTTTCATTCACACCAGGTCAAAAAAAGTAGTTTTGAGATAAACGCGTTCAAAGTTGCTTTGATCAAGCGCGCTGCCTGCTGTCTCCACCTTCTAAAAAGGCTGTAGCAAAACAAATATTGTCAATATCTTCACGAAACTTTGCCAGCATATTCTTAAAAGTCTATTCTTCCGAAATATATAAAAAAAAAAAATCAATTTTCAAAAAATTCTAGACCAGAAGGTCCCCTTAACACATTAACACCTTAACACAAAGACATCGTTGTCCGGGCTTAGATTGGGAAAAAATGTTGCGGAAACAATAAGGGTATTCACAAAGGCATGTTAAAAACGTTGGAATGTCGGAAAATCGGAAAATTGCGACTTCTTAAAAACTTTTTTTGTATTTTGCACAAATTTTTAAGCATCTAAAATTTTCCGATTTTCCGACTTTACTACTTTCCGACGCCTTTGTGAATACCCCTAATTATTTTGATCTCTCATTCTTTCCCATGTAAAGAAGCTAGTGTTAAAAAATGTTTCCGAAACATTGAAAATGATGAAATTTATGCATCTATAATATTTGCAATATTGTTGTTTGTGCATTGTTATAAAGACCTTATCCTACTAAAGTTGGGGGGTGGAGGGAAGGGGCGCCGAAAATCTATTATGCACCGGGCGCCAATTGGGCTCGCTACGCCACTGCAGATGTACCTACTATATCTACCAACTACTGCTAACTTGTACTACAATGTTCAAGGTTATACCAGGTCCGATTCGAGTTCCGCGTTCTTTCAATGCGACTGCCCAGCAGGGCCGACTTAACATGGTTTATGCTTAAGTAAATAAAATCAATGTACAGTCAAAACCTCCATAGCGTGAATCGTCGCTATCCAAATAATCTGTGCGACTGGTGGAGATTTGGAGTTGAAATACTTTATGTTTAACTGTCTATAATAAAGGCTATTGCCACTCGATTCGGTACGACTTAAAGCAGTTATGTTCAAGTTATGAGTGTTCTACTGTTGCTGTTTCTTTTTTTTTAAAGAAAAGATTGATTTCAGAAAATTAATGGAAACCGAGGCGGAACAAAACGTGACAATGCGAGACAACACCGAACACCGTAGTGGAGTGTGGGTTATGACTTGAGGATTTTGACATTTTTGATATGATCATAATGAGCGTATAATGGAAATTAGAAAAAAAGAGAAACAAAAAATAGAAATGAAATTGAATGGAATTGAATCGTAGTTGCATTCAAATTGTATTAAAATTCATCGCTAATTGAACGCTTCGTTCCGCGCCCACGTATTAAAGTTTCCCATAATTTCAAATCGCGATTGTCAATGCCTTGTCAATTGGCTTAGAAAACGCGACAAAGATGAATTCATAAATTAGAAGAATCGATAAATTTTATACGCGCACACACACGCACACTTATGGAGTATCTCAGCAGGAAAAGTCACCCTGACATCATCGATGCCGTCAGAATGACTTTGAATCCAGAAGGCATGACATTCATTTGTGGACAAACTCACGTGAGACCTCACCGATGCCATTGCCCACGTAAGATTCACGGTAGTAAATAGTTGCGATATGGCCCTCGCAATCCCTCCTTTAACGTCTATATTTCTAGGAGTACTTGTTTATTTTTCTGAGTCAGTCATGCATGACACCGTGCTTCATTGATTTGAACCAATGGAGAGATATTCACCTGCTGGGATGTTACTTAATGTTTGGGCATATGAACATATGTATGTTTATTATGGAAATGCATTTGCATGGGCTCACCCTGACCTCACACGCGCTGCATTAAGCTGTAACCTCAACACTTCATTAAGCTTTCGTGCTTACTAATTGGGTGAGATCAGCTCAATCTTTAAAACGAAATGAAATACAAAAAAAAAAAAAAGATTTACATGAAAACATCAATACATTAGGGTGTCCCATAAAAAAATTTTATTTGGAACGTGAGTTTTCTGAAAGCCTATAGGCTAAAATATATTTGAGAATTTTTTCAGATTTTCTGTAAAAGGTTTAGAGGTCGCTCAGTGCAGTTTTTCAAAACCGGTCCTTTTTCCCTCAGTTTTTGGTAATAGGTTTGTATATGCAATGTCTTTCAATATTTTTGGGCACTTATCGGTAGAAAAGCATCCAAACCTTATTTCCATATCCATAAACTACAGAATATACCATTATTTTAGGCCATTAAGCGTCATCAATTGCACTTTTTTCCAATAAAACTGGGCGCCAGAAAAAAGAATGCTTCATAATTTCCAAATTTTATATGAAAATGGATGAAAGTAATGATACAGCTTTAAAGAACACGAAATCCTTTGTATTTTGAAAAAAGAAAAAAAAATTTTTCTGTTGGACTTGTAGAGCTATGTATGTCCGATTTTGTCCTCAAAAATTTTACAAAAATACGTTGGGTAGTTCCAGGCATTTAACTTGATACCCAATCTCAATTTTAAATATAATTTTTTTCATAGGCATTTATTTGAATTTATCCGCTTAAATAGAGGCCGTGCTATTATCCTTTTATTTAACCATTTCATGCATTTTTTGTTTGTATAAGTTATTTTACTTTCAATTAAATAAACGATAGTTTTCTTTAATTCAAAAAACGTATTTTTTTATTTTTGTTTTTTTTTTTACATTTTTTATTAACTGAAGTGAAGCCGCAAATTTGCATTGCCATTCAGTACTTGCAAGACTACTTCGCTTCTTTAAGGTTCGGAAGTATTGAGAAATGTGCAACAGTTGACCAAATAACAACATTTTTGGGATAGCTTAATGGGCCAGAGAATTATTGAAAGCGAAAGTTCAAAAAATAGGTTTAAAAAAATTTGTTATTTAAAACGTTATTCGCTCCTCGGCTTCAACTGTATAAGAGGAGAAAATGCCCTTTAAATGCGTTGTTGTATACAAACCAAAAATGCATGAAATGGTTAAATTAAAGGATAATAGCACGGCCTCTATTTAAGCGGAAAAATTCAAATAAATGCCTATGAAAAAAATTCTATTTAAGATTGAGATTGGGTATCATGTTAGCACTGAAAACTAAATGCAAAAGCCTGGAAGTATGCAACGTATTCTGTAATATTTTTGAGGACAAAATCGGACATAGCTCTAAAAGTCCAACAGAAAAATGTTTATTTCTTTTTTCAAAATACAAAGGATTTCGTGTTCTTTAAAGCTGCATCATTACTTTCATCCATTTTCATATAAAATTTGGAAATTATGAAGCATTCTTTTTTCTGGCGCCCAGTTTTATTGGAAAAAAGTGCAATTGATGACGCTTAATGGCCTAAAATAATGGTATATTCTGTAGTTTATGGATATGGATATAAAATTTGAATGCTTTTCTACCGATAAGTGCCTAAAAATGTTGAAAGACATTGCATATACAAAAGCTATGACCAAAAACTGAGGAAAAAGGGACCGGTTTTGAAAAACCGCGTTGAGCGACCTCTAAACCTTTTACAAAAAATCTAAAAAATTCTCAAAAGTATTTTAGCATATAAGATTTCTAAAAATTACGTTCCACTACGATATTCTAGAAAAAAATTGTTTTGGGACACCCTAATATACATATGTACATACGTACAGATGTGTGTTTATACATATTTTGATATTTTAACAAATGTTTTCCATTTTATTGTCATGCCGAGAAAGAGCTTTTGAAGTTGATAAAGACCCTCGCTTTCGGTGTTTAGCATAAATTAACATAAAATCTTTTGAAAGGGCGTTATGGATATGAAATGCTTCAACAGTAGCCCCTTTTTGGGTTGACGCTTCTTATTTTTTTTTTTATTTAATTTTTTCAAAAGATTTTTAGTGCTTTTAAAGTGTTTATTAAAAAGGCAGACAGTGGGGCGTCTAAACTTAGCTAATTTAATAATTACTAAGAAATTAACATAGGAACTCACACCATTTTTTTATTACCTGTTTACAAAAGTGCCCTCTACTTTTGGGTTGGATGCAACCCTGCAAGAAGGGTTCTTTATTTTAATCTACACTGGGCTACAAAAACACGAGAGATTTTTTATTTTATTCTATCTCCATCTCTATCTTTCTGTCGGTCACTATCTCTCTCTTACTTTCTATTGCTTTCTCGTCCAATCTCTCGCTCTCTCTCTCTCTCTTTCTCTCTCTTTCCTTCTTTCTCTCTTTCTCTCTCTCTCTCTTTTTCTCTTTCTCTTTCTCTTCTTTCTCTCTTTCTCTTTCTTCTTTCTCTCTCTTTCTCTCTTTTCTCTCTTTCTCTCTTTCTCTCTTTCTCTCTTTCTCTCTCTTTCTCTCTTTCTCTCTTCTTCTCTCTTTCTCTCTCTTTTCTCTCTTTCTCTCTTCTCTCTTTCTCTTTCTCTCTTTCTCTCTTTCTCTCTTTCTCTCTTTCTCTTCTTCTTCTCTTCTCTCTCTCTCTTTCTCTCTTTCTCTTCTCTCTCTCTCTTCTCTCTCTCTCTCTCTCTCTTCTCTCTCTCTCTCTCTCTCTCTCTCTCTCTTCTCTCTCTCTCTTCTCTCTCTCTCTCTCTTTCACTCTCTCTCTCTTCTCTCTTCTCTCTCTCTCTCTCTTCTCTCTTCTCCTCTTCTCTCTCTCTCTCTTCCTCTCTCTCTCTATTCCTCTCTCTTATCTATTTCTCTCTCTCTTTTCTCTACTCTCTTTTCTTCTCTCTCATTTCTCTCATTCTCTCATTCAGTCATCCTCTCTTCTTCTCTCCTATCCTCTCTCCCTCTTCTTCTATCCCTCCCTCTTCTTCTATCCCTCCCTCTCTCTATAACCGCTCTCTCACTCAGTGATGCCAACTCTTTAAAAAGGAAATGCGTAATTGTTTTTAAAAACGTTTAAAAACAGGTTAGCTAAAAAGGACTAAAAAGGGCTAAATTAAACCAAAAAAAAAAAACCAAAAAGGGATATCAAAAGTATTTTGTTTGTTCAACCTCAAGTGGGCGCAGATGAAATTGTACTTTTTTTTTTATTAAGTTGGCTAACAAAATCAATAAAACCGTTCAAAACATTTTTTTATTAACTAGGTACGTTTTATTAACATAACATGTATATAAAAATAAAAAATTTCAAAAACGCAAAAGAAATGGGCTAAAATTGCGCGTATTTTAGTTTCGGGCTAAAAAAAATTTTTTGCGTTCTGGGCAGACCAATTAGGGTTAAAATAGCCCGAAAAGGGGCTAAGTTGACATCACTCCTCTCTAGCCCTGTTCCCTGGGTCATTATTTGGATAATTTGTTTGTTTAAATTTCGAATGTCTCCCAAGCATAGAAGGCATAGTTGCAGCAGACCATTTTGACAATCAATTCAATCCGCTTGAAGATATTTTGAAGTGACGACCAGCAGCTCGATTATCATCGTTGATTAGATGAATATCATGAAGCGATCCGAAAGTGTCTAAAAGGAGAGAAAAGGGCCGATGAACGCTGATGATTTTGAAAAAAAATTCACTTTCACTTTAGGGATCCAGAGATTTTGCTTGTTTTAGACCGCAGGTGACACTCCCCTATTGCATGACCACGGCAAGTGGTACATGCGTTAAAATGATTAAATCTCCATAGCTCTATCTAAACGCCCATATAGTATCTTCAAAGGGAATAATTTAAGCAGCTGCTAGAACCTTTCGAATGTAAAAAAAAAATTAAGTCAAGTTGGCAGCGACAGCAGATGCCGGAATCGAGATTTCCTTTCCACGCACGTCTGGGTTGCCTAATAAAAGAATAAGAGAAAGGGGGCGAGTGGGCGAGGGGGAACGGCGTTGCAACTTTTGCCCACGCACTCAAAGGAGTGAGAAGCTGCACTCGAGTAATTTTGCGCGCCTGACGTCTGCCCGTTGGACTTCCAAAGAAAAATGTGGGCTGAAGCTGTTACTGGTTCTGCCGTTGCCGCTGAGGCTGCCGCTGCTGGTGCTGGTTAAAACGTCCGGTGGCATACGTACCAATCTGGCACCAGCACTTCCCATAGCATCGGAGTTCCAAGCGTGCCTGACAGCTTCCACGGAAAGTGGTGGGCTTAACACCACTTCAATCGCTCGTTCGCTCATGCATTCGCTCATTCATTCGCTCATTCATTCACTCAGTCGTCCATTCACATATCCATCCATCCCCACTTGAAATTGCAATTTATGAAAATGCATTCATTGCAAACAAAAACAGAAAGAAAAAAAATCTACAATAACAGCAAATAAGCTTGCATGTTGTTAATGCTTTCAACATAAGACTGGTGAAATCATGGAAAAAAATAAGTGCCCGGCATGGTCGACTTATGAGTGCGGTACATTGAGTTATCAAAAATTCAAACTGACCACGTATGTCCTTCGTCTATTTCGTTTGGTCACAGGCTATATGTCCTATCTACCTACAATATTAATGTTTAATCGATCTCTCAAATCCTTAAAATACCGCATGGTTTCCCAACGGTAAAGGTAAGCAAAGTAAGTTGAACATTCAACATAACTACCCATTACGTTAGCAATGAATTTTTGTACAGCGATGTCGTAGGAAAATCGGGCATTACCATTGTAATTCAAACTGTAAGCACATGTCAATTCGGTTGTTGTTGGTAGAAAATATAACAAAAATCTTCTACTCCTTACAAGTTCCGATAACCTGGTAATGCATAGTTCCTTTTCTTTGAATTTATAAATGAATCATTAAATTACAAGGTTCATATATTACGTATTTTCCCGTTGGGTTGTTGCTTTTCGCACATACATATGTACAAGTATATACGTACATATGCACATGTGTATATCATACAAGAAATTCTCGTTTCTTTGCGCAAATTTATGCTGTCACATAATAAGTAGAGGGGAAAAAATATGAACTGAAGTGATTATGAACGTAGGCTGTGGACCGCGTCGGGTCAAAAAGCAACAATTGTTACACCAACAACAACAAATATACGCCAAAAAAGTTGTTTTCTGTCTTTCAATTTTCATACTCAAACATATTGTGAAGAGGAAAACGAAAGTGTAAAAAAAAAACCGAGAAACATTTTAAAGTCAACATGTCCAGCATTTTTTTTTATTTAGTTTTTTTTTTTTTTTTTTTGTTTTTTTTTTGTTTTTGGTAATTATTAATAGGGGAAACATTCCGGAGTTGAAGATTTGCCACGCTTGGTCTTGGTCTTTCAGTTCCAATGAATCGTTCCAATGAATGATTTTTATAGCAACACTTGCGACGAAGCTTCGAAAGTTTAACGAATGACTTATCCGACCAATTTCGTGTTAAAGTGATGCTTGAACGGAGTCTCGAGTTTCGAAAGCCACGAGATTTGCGGTCGCTTGCGAGGGTGAATAGGTGAAAACCGATCTTTCGGATGGTTGAATTACTTTTCGTTGGTTACAATTTTTCCGACAAAGTGTCAAAGATGGTTTGTTTTATATATTATATATTTTTCAATGTTCTCACTTTTAACCCTTTCACAGCCCAGTTATTCTCAGATGCCAATAAAAATAGAAGTATATTTTTTTTTTTTTCAAAATGGTGAATGGGCTTGTATTGTCCTTTATTAAAAACGCTATTGCACGCAAGAGCATATGAAGCGATTGATTTAAAAGGTTTAAAACCATCTCCGAAGTGCAAGGAATCAAACCGAAACACGAGAAAACATTTACGACACACAGCTTAAAACACCACCCAAAATGATTTTCTGTGTACCTACGCACCTACCCTGCGTGGTATTCAAATTTTATGGGATAATAAATATAACAAAAAGATTCCAATGGGAATTCCTTAAAAATCGAAACGTTTTTAAATATCCGGCACTATCCCGCAAAATATTGAATAAGTATTCGGTATTCGGAACTCGGTATCCGGCCGGAATGATAAATTATAGCACTGACAGACGTAGGTATTTTACACCATGATGGTGTGAAGTCTAGGTGACACACATAGGTATTTCTCAAAAGTCTACCTTAGCCAACATAGACTTTTTATAGACTTCACACTACATTGAAAGGGAGGATATATTGTGGACTTCTTAGATTGATATGGCAACGCTGCACCAAATTAAACGAAATTTCGATTATTTTTTCTTAAACCAGATATTTCAATTTCTAATTTCAAGTAATTTAAGCTTGAGGTACAATAGGTGCGACAGAACGACACGACGATGCGCTTTGTCGTCGTGATCTGTCAAATGTAAAATCAATACACGCAAACCTATGGAACAATGTACAATGCTCTCGGATACGACAGCACGATGCGACAAATATTCGAAAAATTGAATTTTTGTCGCTCCGACACGGTTTGACATTCTGAAAGCAGGGATGGTTGCGTTGAAAACAGGGCTGATATCTGAAACATCTGTTTTGAAATGTAAATGGAAGTTGTGAAATGAATAAGCTCAGCGAGGAAAATATTCAAATATTAGTGGTATTCAAGCAACAGTGCAAATCGCAGTGTGCAATATTTGCACTGCTTTTTTTGTACGCAATTTGACAAGTGCAATGCTTGAATACCACTATTAATAGATTTGGTGCGCGAAAAGCATATGTTTTATGACAAGGGCCATCCGCACTCTAAAAAAAAGCGATTGGAAAGACCAAGTGTGGCAAGAAATAGCAAGAAAACTACATTCAAATAGTCAATGTCAAATTGCAGAACATTCATACAAGTGGCCTTACAAAACATTTCAGGATCGTATTTTTTCATTCCAATAAATGTTGTAGCGTAAGATCCCAATTGGTCCCGACATTCGAACATTGGTCGAACCCACCACTTTCGCGTGCGCTTTTTTGCCTCAATGTATTTTCGATGGCCTAAATATGCTGCCGTTGCATACAACAAAATTCGGTGCGAGCTTAATGCTCTCATTTTCCTACTTTTTTTTTATCGTAAGGTTTAAAATGTTATTGTCAATTTTTTTTGTCGTTTGTGAGTAACATATGATTGCAAACGGTAAGATTTCCCCTGCTATTGTACATTGGTTTACAACACGACAAATCGGATGCGACAAATCGTTTTGTAGTGTCGTTCTGTCGCACCTATTGTACCTCAAGCTTTTTGCGAAATGCATGAAATTAATTCCATCGTATGGATTTATATAACAAACAAACGACATTTCCATAGATTATTTTGAGATAAAATCAAGTCTAAATGCTACCAAAATGTGTTTATTGTTTTTGTTGTTGTTTTAATTTTCAATTATCAGCTGTTTTAAAAAAGTCCACAATAGAAAACCACAATCAATTGTTGTGTGTCACCCCAACATAGACTTCTTTCATTGTAGTGTGAAGTCTATAGACTTTACACCATATGTCTGTCAATGCTATTACATTGTAATTTCTCCTGTCAAACGGACACGTTTTGGGAATGTTCTAGCAATCCTGCGTTCTCAAAAAGGTTCCTATTAAGCGGACATTATTTTCTGGTCCCGCAGGTGTTCACTTAAGAGAGAGAGTATACTTCGAAGAGAAGCAGGAAGACCCTTACGATTGCTTACGTATTAAAAAATGAAAAAAATTGTCAAACAAAATTTTATATTCTCTTCGAAGGAACCCTCTTATGGTAAACAGTTTTAAATAGACCTTACTAGATTCGTTGAGGGCTCAAAAGGAAGCTATCTATTTTTTGTCAAGAGTGCCCAAAAAAAAAAAAGAAAGGACCTTCTAGTAGCCTGTAGTAGAAGTCTGGGACTTTAAAAGAAATTTGAATAGAACATTAGCACCATGTCCGAAAGTACGGTCCCAAAACACAAAAAATAAAAAAAAACTCAACAGCCTGTTTTGAAAGGATTTCTTCGGGTGCTTTGGGCTCCTTCATAAAATTCGAGCCCCCAGAGAGGGAAAACTTATTTCACCCCAGCCCTTTCCCATCGCTATAATCTTTATATGTCAGGGCCTTAATCAATTTCGTCCGTGTAGTTCACGCCCAAACAGGAAATGGAAAGCTTTCATTTTTTAATGGATTAGAAAAGAGAAACGCCAAAATTGAAAACATTTTTTAAATAGATTTTTATAACTCAATTAGCGTTAGAGAATTTCTCTATTTAATATGTAATTGGCGGTTGTGCTAGGCCGTGATGGCGCAAGAAAATAAAAATCTTGTAGGCTCATTTCGCACTTCGTCAAGCTCGTCAATCGCGAACTCGCGATCTCAGCGTTCGTCCCGCAGACTGCCCGTCCGTCCGCCCCCCTTCGTCCGTCCTTCTGTCCTGCTTCCCCTCTGTCATTCCCTAACGAAGCGGAAAATTCAATCAAATCAAGCGCGCTTCCAATTCCATTCAAAATTTCAAAGCTAGAGCGTAGAGCGTGAAGCGAATAGCGTGGATGTGCATTGTCTACGCCTAAGCCCATATACATAGACCTCAGCCGAAGCATTTCATAGTTGTTGTTGTTGTTGCGCTTTAATAAATCGCAGACGAGGCAACCTCCGCATTGAATTCATACTCTTGATCGCCATTGAACGGCGCATAATTCTGCAATTTCGCTGTGTCTGACATTCTGAGCGCACGATTTACCCACGGCTTTTCATATTTTAATACATACATCAATATGTACATACGAACATAGATACATACATATATTCATATGTTTGTTTTTCATGTTTAGAGACCCTTCATAAAGCTGCGTCTTATTACTGTTGTTGTTGTTGTTGTTGTGCATAGTTTGCCTTGTCAGCTGGCAATGTCGGTTAGAGGCGATGTCAGAGCGCAACATGTGATTAGCCCTGATGGATATGCGCTTCCGTAGGCATTTGCGATGAATGCAGGCTCAGGTAACAGGTGGAAGAGTCAATTTATATGCTATTCTTCTACTTACTTACTTCTGTATTCTGAGCGTTTGAGAGCGCTCTGGTGCAAGAATAGCCGTTATGTGTGAAATAATTTGGTCTCCATTGTTAGCTTCAATTCATGCAATTGCAAATAAGTATTTTTTTAATTATTAATTTTTATATTTTTTTAAATATTTTTTTACCACGCATTGACTTTTAACGATTTTGTTATTCCTTCATTGGTCCCGCCCTCTTTGGTTTTTGGCGAATAATTGACATTTGCAGGGACGGATTTTACAGCAAGTCGATTGGACTATGGCCCACAAATGAGACGAAAACATCTGAAAAAAAAAATAATAAAAAAATAATTTACAGGCCCGTCGGGGTTTCCTTCTCTCGGGTGCCTCGACGAAAAGTATTGAGTTAAAGAAAAGTCACCACTCTCTAACCCTGGGGTGTGTCGATATTGATGACTCAATTGCCGATTTCACTGATGTTTACCTAAAAAACGACATAAATTTCGAATCACAGGAGACTTCCGATTTAAGGAGTATTCGCAACGGCGAGAGTTGGATTTAACGAGCATTTAAATTCTTTCCATTGGCTACATCATATAACGACCAAAATGGCACAAAACTCGCTTGAGTGTACTCGGTTTAGCGAATGGCATAAATAGAAACAAAGACGAAAGCAAAAGCAAGTGTCTTCCCACAGCCGTTTAACTGTTAGCACCAGGGTCCATTCCAGGGTCTAATTCCAAATTAATATGTCTTAGGGTATGCTTTATTAATTTCAATAAATGGCATTTCTAGTTCGTTATACAGTGTACTCTCTCTTAAGCGGACACGTTCGGGACCGACAAATCGTCCCCTCAGAAAACGACTGTCGTATGTCCCATAAGAAATACATGCGACATACATCAGTCGTTTTCTGAGGGGACGAAATATGTCCGCTTAACAGAGATGTCCGCTTAAGATGAACCGTTTTGAGAAGCAGGACCACTACACACAGAAAAATATGACCACATAAAATAGATAAGATCCCCTTATTGAGAGATTTTATAGAGAAATCTGCTTAAACTATGTGAATAATATGCTTTTTCCATAGAGAAAACTCTTTGAATGCATAGAGAAAATCTTATTGAAACATTTTAATAGATACTATCCTCATATATTTCATATGAATATCTTATTATTTCTGTTGAAGAATATGGAAAAATTCTTGAAATAGTCAAATAATAAGGTGACCATATCAATCAAACTATGTGACATTCTTATAAAAATTACGTTTTGATAAGATATCTTTACACTAGCTTACAAAAAATATGGGTAGCGCTAAAACACAATTTTTCTAACTAATTAAAGGTCGCTAATCACGAAAATGACATCTTTATATTTTTCCAAAGACTAGTTTCTGAGATATATGCAAAAACTGAGTTTTTTGGTAACATTTTCATTTCTTTTGAACCTATTGTATTCTTTCTAATGTGCACAAGAGCACTTAGAAGTATGGTATTTGCACAATTATTTGAAAAAGTCACTTTTAAACCTGGGTATTTCACAGTTGGGCTGGAACTAACTAAAAACAAGTAAGGGTGTTATAGTCAGGCGAGCCTGACAATAGGATATCCGACACAGACACACATCTTCAAATAATTTTTAATATCCAGAGGTGTTTAAGGCCATTAGAGGCCCCATATACCGACCTTTGATAGATTTTTTTATGAAAACCGCCCTTTTGCCACGCCCACTTTTCCAATTTTTTTGAATTCTAATCGGGGGCTTAAATATACGCTCAAATTCTAAGTTTCATTAAAATATTGCGAAAAAGTCCGATTTTAAGGCAGTTTTGGGATTTTGGTGACAGACTCTAGTACTGGAGGTACCCTTAAAAATGGACCGATCAAGAAAATTTTTTGGAAGGATGTTTAAGGCTACAAAGGAAGCATAAGTGCCAAATTTCGTTCAAGTCCCATTTGAATTTCGGGTGTAGGAGACAATTTTCGAAAACCGCCCTTCTGCCACGCCCAATTTTCCAATTTTCGGAAATCATATTACTGGCCTTTAAATATGATCAAATATCAAATTTCATCAAAATATCTTGAAAAACATCGGTTTTAGAGCAGTTTTTGTGATTTTCATAACATACCCTAGTACTGGAGGTACCCCTAAAAATGGTCTGATCGGGTCCATTCTCGAACTTGTTCTTACTCATGTTCCCGTGAGCACGCATACCAAATTTTGTCAAGATAGCTCAATTTCTTCGATAAGATAACTGTATACAAACAGACGGACAGACGGACAGACGGACGGACATGTCTAAATCGAATCTCCTGGTGACGCTGATCATTTCTATATACATTTTGTATGGTCTATCTCGACTGGTTCTGGGTGTTACACACAACCCAACAAACGCAATATACCCTCGACACAGAGTGTGTCGGGTATAAAAACTAAGCCATCTATTAAATCGCGTGACAAATCGGACGGACAGATGGACATGTCTAAATCGAATCTCCTGGTGACGCTGATCATTTCTATATATTAGGTGTAGTAAAAAGAAATCCATTTTTTTTGCATTAAATTGAGGGCTTTATTTAAGATAGTTAGAATGACCCGATTTAGGTCAAATATGCGCCGTTTTGTTCGATAACTTGTTGCCATTTTAAAGGTAATTTCATTATGCCTCTCTCATAGAAGCCCTCGTTCCTATTAGCAAAAAATTGAGACAGTCGAATTTCAGAAGCCTCTCTTGAAGCGAATGTTTCACCAGCAAAATTGTTCGCCATGGACAGGAACAGATGGTAATCACTTGGTGCCAGGTCCGGACTATAAGGTGGATGCAGAAGAACCTCCCAACCAAACTCCCGGAGCTTCTGGCGAGTCACTATCGATGTGTGTGGCCTGGCGTTGTCCTGATGGAACACAATTCCTCTCCTATTGGCCAAAGCTGACCGCTTATGGGCGATTGCTTCCTTCAGACGGTCCAATTGTTGACAGTAGAGTTCCGAGTTAAGAGTTTTGCCGTATGGGAGCAGCTCATAGTAGATAATTCCCTGCCAATCCCACCAAACTCACAGCAAAACCTTCCTGGCCGTCAATCCTGGCTTGGCCACCGTTTCCGCCGGTTCACCGTGTTTCGACCACGACCGTTTTCGCTTGACGTTGTCGTAAGTGACCCACTTTTCATCACCAGTCACCAACCGCTTCAGAAATGGGTCCATTTTGTTGCGGTTCAGCAGCGATTCGCAGATGGAAATTCGGTCTATGAGGTTTTTTTTGCGTTAACTCGTGTGGCACCCATACATCGAGCTTCTTTGTGTATCCAGCCTTATTCAAATGGTTCCAAACGGTTTTTGTGCAATCTTTAGCTCTTTTGCAATCGAAACAGTGCTAACATGACGGTCGGACTCGATAATTTCCATGATTTTATCGACATTTTCGACAACTGGCCTTCCAGTGCGTGGTGCATCCTTGACATCGAAGTTACCGGAACGGAATCGACGAAACCAAAATTGCGCATGATTGGCTGTTACAGTATCAGGTCCATAAACGCTATTCACATTTTCAGCCGCCTAGCTTGCGTTTTCTCCCTTATCGAAGAAAAACTGTAAAATGTAGCGAATTTTCTCTTTGCTGATGTCCATCTTTGACAAGCTCTCAAACAAAACTGAATCAATCAATCAAAAAAGTGTCAAAAAAGCTTTTTTAGTAGGAACTGTCATCTTTCTAATGCCTCCTAGCGGAACACGATCGGACTTATACAACGCGAGATGCAAATAAATAACGCCATCTATTGGAAAAATAATGGATTTCTTTTTACTACACCTAATATATTTTGTATGGTCTATCTCGACTGGTTCTGAGTGTTACACACAACCACACAAACGCAATATACCCTCGACACAGAGTGTGTCGGGTATAAAAATGTGTTTTAGCGCTACCCAAGGAACAATCCTAAAAATTGTTAAGTAGTGTTATTGGAATAAACTCTCTTTAAGAAGAAGCCTTTTTAATATTAATAGAAAGACTAAGGCCCATTTGCTACTGTTCTGGTTAAATTTTTTACGGGATGACCATTGGAGGCCATGAAATGGTCGTTCTGAAAACCTATTTCAAAATAATAAAAAACTTTGTATAGGGTACTATAGAGATGACGAAAGTTTCTGCTTACTTCAACGAGTGATTTGGGGGAAAACTAAAAAATCTCGATTTCTAGGGGTGGTCAAAAAAAGTTAATGGGTGGTCAAAAGTGGTCAAACAATGGTCATTCACCTCAATTTTTTTGAAGCGATTTAAACAAATTTTTGGGCCAATTTCTCACAGCTTCGAGTTTCGAACCCTGTCGAAGGCAAAAGAATTTGTGGAAAAATTGAGAGTTAAACAGATAATTTAAATTCAAGGAAAAAGTACGGGGAGCAGAAAGTAAGTTGCCAACCAATAAATAAATAAGTTGCTTTCATCGCGCCTTCCAAGAGGTCACGCACAAGCTCTTTCAAGAAATTCCTATAGAATCTTTTTTTTAATTTTTAATTAAGTGTAAAAAAATTGGTAAAATCTTGTATTTCTCAGTTTTTTAAATAATGTTAATGTTAAATAATCTATTTTTCCAAAAAAAAAAAACAACAAGAGTTGTGTCATAGGACACCAGATAAGAACGAAGTTCATTATGGTATTTATAAATGTTAGTAAATATAATTCGCAACAAGGTTTTTAGCAAAAAAACGATTGTTTTTATTAATCGAAAAATATATGTATACAAGACGGCCATAAGAAAAAACTTTTTTTTCAATCCTTTTGTGTTTTTGAACATAAAAATACACAATCGAAGGTTATTGTTCGGCTGTTGTGCAGCAAATTGAACTAATAAGGGCGTATTTTTATTCTTAATGGTGATAAAATTTAAACTGTCAGCTGTTTGTTGTTTTCAACTGTTTTTCACAAGCGAAAATGCGATACAGTATATTCTGCTTAGCTGCATTCAATTATTTTCCACACAATTTTATGCACTTACGCGAAAAACGCACCTACCTGATTTCTTTTAGCTGCATTACTGAGGCACATATCAGAATTTCTTGAACAACACATGTCAGGCGCTTAAAAGAACGCCGTCCAAATATTAATTTTTTTAACAAAAAACATATTTAACTTTTGTAATAAAAGGAAAATTCTTTCATAACTGTCTAGAAATAAAAAAATGCAATAAAATGAAATGAAAAAAAAAAATTGAGGTTTATCGTCTTCAATCTAGCTTAAACTTTTTGATGGTTTAAACTTTCCAATGATAGACGCTATGAGAGCTTAAACCAGGTTTATTAATTTTGTATCAAAATTTTTGAAAAATTCTAATAAAGCAATTTAGGTCGATAGGAAATCGTTTGATATTCAAAAGATAAATTTTCAATTGGGCTGTTAGAGGAACATTTTACTATGAAATTTTATTTCAAAACCAAAAACAGGATGCTGTTAAAGCGAATGTGCACCTAAGTTGAATGCACATAAAAGAGAAATTTTCATACAAATACAGACAAAAATGCTGCCGTAGAATATTTTTGTGCAGGTATGTAACTTACATGTGCGCTGAAGGGCTCTACACTCTAAAAAATGGAAGTAAAATTACGTTTATAAATACTGTAAATTTACCCCAAAATATGTTTCCTTTTGTGCCAAATATGTGTAAAAGGTAATTTTTGTGTAATTTCGCAGATGCGTAATGCATATTTACATAAAATGCGTACATTTAATGAATGAATGTTTAGGTTTACTATAAAAATACTAATTTTACACACCTTTAGTAATTTTATTATTATGAATGTTTAATTTTGCGGGAAAAAGGCCTAATTTTACATAATGTATGTTTAAAATACACAGGGAAGGTTTCCTTTAATTCACATCTATTGCATAATTTTACATATTTGGGGTTGAAAATTAATTTGGTGTGTAAACTTACGTTTATAATAGAAGGTAACCTATTTCCTCCTATAATAGAAGGAAATATTTTTAAGAGTGTACGCTCTAAAGCAGCAAGTAAATTTCCTATACCAAACACATGTAGCAACAAGTAAAAAATCTTAAGTCAGTCAAGCCCGACTTTGAAATACCCAGCGTCCCGACATTATTGGCGCACTATGTTACGAAAAATCTCCATTTTTTGGCGTGGCAGTGGGCGGGCTACAAAACTTTTTTTCCTGCACCTTTCGTTCGCCTTGGTTAAGGTATGTTGCGAATTTGAAGCTTCTACGCCGTTAACTTCTCAAGTTACGATAAACCCTTATTTGTGTGCGTGGCTCGAGGAGGACGGCGTCAATTTTTTCCCCGGATATGTCCCTTTTCGTAGTTTACCAGTATATCAAATATCAATGAAATGTGTTGTGTTTCGCAAGTTACAAGCATTTTACTGAAAACATATTAAATTAATTTGTGAGCGTGGCAGTGGGCGGATGTCTCCTATTTTTACTTTGGATCATCCTCGGATCCCAATATACCTGTCTGACAAATTTCGACTTGGTTGGTCCAGCCGTTTCGGAGGAGATCCGACCACAAACGGACGGATGGACAGACGGACATGTCTACATCGATTAAGTTTTTGATTCTGATCAAGAATATATATATATATATGTCTATATCTACGGAGCTTAGTTCTGGCTGTTACAAGATTCGCACAAAACAAATTTACCCGGCTTAAGCTGGCTATAAAAACAAATAAGTACTTTGACTTACTTTCGCTACTTGAACGCATACGCTTATTACAAGTAATCGGACTTACAGGGTTGCATTTAACTCATACATATCCTGTATTTCTGTCGACCTGTCATCGAAATTTCAACTCTGATTTCCTTTCTTCAAAAGAATGAGCTCGTTACTTCTTCTCAATTTATTTTAACAGCGTTGAGCTCTTGAAGTGCGAAGCCAGCTAAGCAGAACATACTGGAACTGAAAAAGTAGTATCGATATTTTCCACACCGATATTACATCCGCAGCCCCCGGAGTACAGACGATGATTTTAAATAATTTTTAATTATGTACTAATTGACGGATACTTTGATAGCGCAAAAAAATTATAAGCTACCTAAAATTCCCTTATATATTATATTTGCAAAAACCTACTAATCGGAGTTGTTCTGAAAACGTTCAGTCTGGCAGCACCACATATTGTTTTGTTTTGTTTGAATGCATGTATTCATGTATGTGCTGTGTTGTTTCTGAATTTAATAATTAATTGTTTTTTTGTGATATCGTCGGAAATAAGTGTCGCCTAAAAAAGTATAATATCTCGGCCGCATCAGGAAGTTATTTTACATAAATATATGTATATTTCTTTCCCTCTGCAAAGGTCATTATACCCTTTTTTGCGAACTTCACTTTTTGGTAACGCTCAATTATAGCGGATTTTAACTTTTTCTCGACTAGGTCCCCTGTCGCTATCGTTTCATTAAGAACTTCGTTCTAAAAAAAAAAATCGACGATCGCAGGAGCAGGGATCGAACCCGCCCACCTTGTTTTTTACAAGAACTCATATCAAAAGTAAGAAGTTATCTTCTTAACTTTTCGTTCAATTTTTCGTAAAAATAAACGTCAATAAGACAATCTTCTTGGATAAAAACCATACAGAAATCTTAATGTTTTTCTTCCATTTTATGTGGAATCGTTTTCTCTGTGTAGAGCATAACCCAGCGGGATATGGTAGACATTAGTAAACGAGCGAGGTAATCTATCCATACGGTGACCATCATATCTGTTTTTAGCAGAGGTGTTCTGGTGTTTAGGCGCTTGTTCTGCGTATTTTTTTTTAGTGGAAAATAGCGAAAATGTCCAAATTTGATCGTCATTATCCTTGGACCGATTGAAAGGTCCGTTCTGTGACAACCTCGTAAAAGATTTAAATAAACTAAGTTGAAGGCAAAAAAAAAATTTTTTTTTTGTTCTGTTTTTTCAATTTAAATTTATGGTCACCGTTTCTATACAGCACATGTCTACCACTTACCATTCTTTGAAGGATAAGGTAATGGAAGAACAAATATCCCGCTGGGAAATGTCCGTTTAAGAGGGCTTTCCGCTTAACAGAGATGTCCGCAAAGAGAGAGAGTACACTGTATATATTTGTTATTTTAATTCTTTCGAAAGCCTAATTTTTAGTTTTATTTACTTAAAATAATATAAAGTTAGCTACATATGGGCATTTCCATTTTGACGTGACGTGACATTCGAACGAAAAACAAAATTTTTTTTAAATGAAGAATTGCAAATTTAAAAAAAGTTTTTTAATATTTGCATACTAATAAAGTAGCACTATGTTCAGTAAAAAAATTAGACCAATAGACCATAAGGATTTGAGTATTGAAGCAAAAAAGTGTCCTAGCGTTTCGTTACGAAAAACAGAAGTGGGTTTTTGACTTAGATTACAAGATTGCAAAACTCTGCTAATTTTCGCAAAACTTTTCGTATTAAGCTTATAGCAATAAGATTGGAAAATATAAGAGTTCATTTTCCAAGTTTTAAAATTGTAAAATCGTTTGTCGTACGTTTTTTATTGGACTTAATTACCTGGCGTTACGTTACCTGGCGTTACGTTACTAAAATTTCAAAAGGGTTTTAGTCATGAAAATAGTCTTTTATTTTACCTTTTTTCCTTTTAATTCATAAATTCTGGTATTATAAATAGAAGGGCCAATAATAAATTTTATCAAAAACAGTTTTTGATTGAGCTTGCGTAATTAAAAGATAATTATCAACTTATTCGTTAAAGAATTTTTGTTGTTGTTGTTTTGGTTGATTCTTCTGAATGGAATTATTAAGGACGATAACTTCCATTGATCAGGTTACTAAAATGGCCCAAATTTCATAGATAAAGCACTTTTAAAGGTAATTTAAGAAACACAAATACAAAAAAATAAGCCTTTACCTATGTTTTACAGAAATGAGGGCTGACTATAACCACCAATCTTTCTTAAATAGTGGAATTCAGATGTGTTACTATGATAGTACATACCCAAAAATTGTTTTAAGGAACTGGGGCATTTTCATTTCCGGTACACCTTTCTGTGGAAATGTCCATATATGATACGATTCAATTTAACGAGAAGTGGCAACGTTGAGCTCGGTAAATCGGAAGTCTCCTGTGTAAAAAAGTAACCATAAACCCTGACCTCAGATTCGAGCAACGAAATTCTTAACGCGGAGTAAAATTTGTCAAAGAAAAATTTAAAAAAATAATAATAAAAATATCACGTACCCAGCGATAGACATTTTTAAAACCAGAGCCCAAGCTACCCTCAATCCACTCGAACATGCCTGGCTCTTAAATTGTGTAAAGCAGGCCTGAGAATTCGCGAAATGCCAGGACCTTTTCATTTAGCAAGAAATCCATATTTGTGAGTGCGAAGCCAGCCAAGAATTCAATGTGTTGTTGTTATTGTTATTGGTGTTGCACGATTGAAACTTATGATCGAAATAGTTAATCGAATAGAATCTTTATAGCATACAATACAACAAGTGACACTTTTATTATACCCAGCTTAAGCAGTGTATATTAGTTTTGTGCGAATCTTGTAACAGCCAGAACTAAGCTATGTAGATATAGACATATATATATATATTCTTGATCAGGATCAAAAACTGAATCGAGTTCGACATGTCAGTCTGTCCGTCCGTCCGTCTGTCCATCCGTCTGTGTTCGGATCTCTTCCGAAACGGCTGGACCAACCAAGTCGAAATTTGGCACACAGGTATATCGGGATTTGAGTATGACCCTTAGTAAAAATGGAAGACATATACCCACTGCCACGCCCACAAATGAATTTAATGTGTTTTCAGTAAAATGCTTGTAACTTGCGATCCACTCAACACATTCCATTGATATTTGGTGTACTGGTAAACTACAAAAAGGGACATATCCAGGGAAAAAAATGACGCCGTCCTCCTCGAGCCACGCCCATAAGTAAGCCCACAAATAAGGGTTTATTGTAATATCCGAAGCAGGCACGTAGCCAGGATTTTCAGACGGGGGGTTTTTTATATTTCCAATTTTTTGCTGCCTAACAATTTACATTCTTTCGAAACAATACGTCAATGAAACCGTAAGTCGTAACAAAAGTATTAAAAAGTAAGAAACAGAACTCCAAAAGAAGAAGCACCATAGTGTGCGTATAAAAGTTGCTGAAAATTATATAACTTAAACCAAACCAAACAATCATTGCTGATTTTATTAATTAATAGTTTTAATAATTTTTTACAATCAGAACAGAGTTTACCTGAGAGGGTAGTTGATCGAGAGTGTGTTTTGCTGTGGTTCAGTGGTATGGAAAGTTCCAACAAAATCGACATACCAATATCAAGTACATTAAGAGATAATAAAAATATTATTTCATATTACACATTTCATAACCAAAATTTACACTTCATTAAAAAAAAAAAAAATCTTTAAAACTTCTGAAAGTAGTCAGTGAATATAGTAAATCGCGATACTTGGTTAAGTCAGATTGTCTTAATTTATTTTTTCGATCTCAAAATGTCACCAAAAATTAATTTTTGGACTAATATTGAAAAACTTTCGTGATATTCCTACAGAGTGAAATATTTACTTGAAAAATTTCGAGTGGGTAAAATACCCATGTAAACGGCGCTCTGCCGTGCCTGTATTTGATTATCTGCACACACAACTGCACATAAAAAGTTTACGATTACGAAAAAATTCAAAAATAATCAGGATTATTTGTGATTAATGAAAAAATTCGAACTATTAAAAAAATAATACGAATATTTTTTTTTTTTTTTTGAGTAACATTTAAATGATGCAATGGTGCTCAAAATTTGAAACGGAATTTTCTCGAAATCCTTACGTGATAAAATTTTTTTGATATTTTTCAATTTTTCGGGAGACAAAATCAAACAGAAGCACTAATAAACTTTAACCCTAGTCCTTATAACCGACTTTTACTACAAGAACGTAAGTATAACCAAGTACAGGTGTGGCCAGTAGGAATTTTTTGCAATTTATTTATATTGGTGTAGTAAAAAGAAATCCATTATTTTTCCAATAGATGGCGTTATTTATCTGCATCTCGCTTGTATAAGTCCGATCGTGTTCCGCTAGGGGGCATTAGAAAGATGACAGTTCCTACTAAAAAAGCTTTTTTGACACTTTTTTGATTGATTGATTCAGTTTTGTTTGAGAGCTTGTCAAAGATGGACATCAGCAAAGAGAAAATTCGCTACATTTCACAGTTTTTCTTCGATAAGGGAGAAAACGCAAGCCAGGCGGCTGAAAATGTGAATAGCGTTTATGGACCTGATACTGTAACAGCCAATCATGCGCAATTTTGGTTTCGTCGATTCCGTTCCGGTAACTTCGATGTCAAGGATGCACCACGCACTGGAAGGCCCATTGTCGAAAATGTCGATAAAATCATGGAAATTATCGAGTCCGACCGTCATGTTAGCACTGTTTCGATTGCAAAAGAGCTAAAGATTGCACAAAAAACCGTTTGGAACCATTTGAATAAGGCTGGATACACAAAGAAGCTCGATGTATGGGTGCCATACGAGTTAACGCAAAAAAACCTCATAGACCGAATTTCCATCTGCGAATCGCTGCTGAACCGCAACAAAATCGACCCATTTCTGAAGCGGTTGGTGACTGGTGATGAAAAGTGGGTCACTTACGACAACGTCAAGCGAAAACGGTCGTGGTCGAAACACGGTGAACCGGCGGAAACGGTGGCCAAGCCAGGATTGACGGCCAGGAAGGTTTTGCTGTGTGTTTGGTGGGATTGGCAGGGAATTATCTACTATGAGCTGCTCCCATACGGCAAAACTCTTAACTCGGAACTCTACTGTCAACAATTGGACCGTCTGAAGGAAGCAATCGCCCATAAGCGGCCAGCTTTGGCCAATAGGAGAGGAATTGTGTTCCATCAGGACAACGCCAGGCCACACACATCGATAGTGACTCGCCAGAAGCTCCGGGAGTTTGGTTGGGAGGTTCTTCTGCATCCACCTTATAGTCCGGACCTGGCACCAAGTTATTACCATCTGTTCCTGTCCATGGCGAACAATTTTGCTGGTGAAACATTCGCTTCAAGAGAGGCTTCTGAAATTCGACTGTCTCAATTTTTTGCTAATAGGAACGAGGGCTTCTATGAGAAAGGCATAATGAAATTACCTTTAAAATGGCAACAAGTTATTGAACAAAACGGCGCATATTTGACCTAAATCGGGTCATTCTAACTATCTTAAATAAAGCCCTCAATTTAATGCAAAAATAATGGATTTCTTTTTACTACACCTAATATTTCGTGGTTATTTCTTCAGGATTTCAACTACCTGTCATAAAGGAAATATATTCAGCTACGTGTAAGTAAAACTTCGCCCAGTTCTGTTGGGCAGAACAACAATAAAAACCACTTTTCGAGAGCAGAAAAATGAGCGCAGAAGACGCACTCTTTACATGTAAACGTTACTCATGCAAACGGCCAATTTGTTTGCAGCATTCAAGCACTTTGTTTTTATGTGAAATTTGCAACAATAAAGAAATAAAATAAATCATTTAAGTTATAAAAAATAAATATATATAAATAAAAACATACATTTACATTATCTTATAGCAAAAAACAAATGTTTTATTTATGTAGAAAACTTATAAAATTGCACTAAAAGATAGTGGCCACACCTGTACTTGGATATACGTTTATGGGGGTAAAGACTTTGGAGGATCATAGCTCCACAATGCCTTGACCCAGCACATCAGGTGGCAGTCGAAGCGGATTACCGTAATCTTCCTAGATCCGGAGTTTTATAAAATTACAATAAATGGTTTAGGAGGTACATCACTCCAAAGTGCCCACTGGCCACACCTGTACCCGGTTATAAGGACTAGGGTTAAAGGAGGATTTCGTTGTAGAACAGTGTAATTTTCATACCTGCTTAAATCGAGTGGGCAACACTGAAGCAGCGCTTAGACGTTCATGCATCTTGAATGGAATTTTATTCTCGATCACGATGCGAGAACAATCTGCCATTTGGACATTGCTCGTCGAACCTAGTAGAGTATGTTTGAACTTCTGAGCTCCGCTCCAATTTTGTCTTCAATGTAACCGTTTCCGTTCTTGCTTCTTGAAGTTTTAATTTGTGCCAAAGAGTGCATTGGAAACACAATTTAAAATAACATAGTCAGATTGACGACGGGAGGGTTTTAACACCCAAAAGGCCCCCCTTGGCTACGTCCCTGATCCGAAGTAAAAAGCGTAAAAGCTTCAAATTTGCAACATAGGTTGACCAAGGCGAATGAAAGGTGTTTATGTAGCCCGCCCACTGCCACGCCCACAAATGGAGATTTTTCGTAACATAGTGCGCCAATAATATCGGGACGCTGGGTATTTCAAAGCCGGGCTTGACCGAATTTGGCTTTCTTACTTGTTTTTTTTTTTAATTTGCTTGTAGGTTTGATAAGAATACATAAGAGCGAATACGACAGAGAGAATTGTCGAAATGAGTGCGACTGAAAACGACTGATAGCTGTGGGGACCCAATAAACACAAAAACGAAGATGATATCGTAACGATATCGAGACGAATTCGAGAAAACTAAATTTCTCGATGTCGTGATTTTGGACCCCCGAAGATATCGAGACGAGTTCGAGAAAAATAATTTAAACGTTAAAATCAATTTGAAGTTATAAACGACAAAAGTCAAGACATTTTAAATTATCAAACACGGTGTAGAGGGTGACCAGTGGTGATTAAAAATTTCACAAAAAATTCCGTAATGAATATTTTCATGAATGGGGTAAATTCCACTTGATTATATTTTGAAGGCGGGAAAACATATGCAACGTATTTGCTTCAAACGAAATCAATTGTTTTGGAATTTAGCTTTGCAGACTTAGAACAACTCTCGGAAAAGCCCACTACTCCAAAAATCAAAACTTTGATATAATATGAAATCTAATTTTCCATTTTTAATTCAATTCAAATCAGCCGTTCACGTCAGGGTTGCCTGTACAAATTTCATGATCATTTTTTTTTCCTTTGCGAAATAGCCTAGGAATTTCCGCAGGTATTTCTAGCAGAACTGTAGCCTTATGGCATTGATTTTCAACCAACAAAAATCATTATGAAGAAAATGAGTAATGAGCAGCGCTATAGCAAAATGATTTTTATTTCGATTTTTTAAAATAAAAATCAATAATAAGATTTATTTTTATATTTCATTTTTGATTTTTAATCTAAAAGTCATAATTATTACGGTCCCTGATTGAAACATTAAGCATTAAAACTAAAAAATATGATGTTATTATACCTATCTAATAAGCTAACACATTTTCATACCTAATTTAGGTTTGACTGATCAAACCTCGAATTCATAAAATTGAGTTTCGGCGTTTGACTGGCCAAACTAGTCTATCCTAAGATTGACCAAAATTCGTTAGTCAAAGGTAGAATAAAGATATTGTTTCGGACTTTGACTAAGACTTCTTGTCAAACCTGAGGATTGGCGGAGCTTCGGGGTTTGACTATAACATATACATATAACTTCCAACGCAACATTTTCTGTCATAATTGCACACATTCTTCGAAAATGGTAACACTATTTTTTGTGAGCTAAAAAGAGCTATCGGTACGGTATTTAATGTATGAAAGTAATGTGAATGACCGTGTGAGAAGAAATTCGCTATTAACATGTCTTCACATTTGATAATGAAACACACTTCTTGTAGGCTAGAGACGTGGGAATGTGGTATGGGAGAGTTTTTCTCTCTTCCTCTTGCGTCCCTAGCCATCGAAAGTTTGTTATATTATAGAAATTTCTTAACGTATAAAAAGCTTAAGGACTAATTTCCTTAATTTTTTTTATTTGGGGAGCCCTCTCTTTTTAATCTCAGCTGATCCTTCTTTTATCCTTTTTTTGAATGCTAAAAATCCAGCGAAATATTAAATTTTCGCGGGAAAATCCTTTTTTTAGCACCCTATTTATAAGTATTGGATTTGGATTTAATGGGAAATATTTACCAAAATTTATTACATTCAATTGGAATTCAAGCGTTTTAAACTCATAGTGCATTCGGAAACGAATAAAGGTTTGTTATGAAAACTTTAAAATGCGACAGCTTTGAAGTAAATTTTTCCCGCCTTCACCGTACATCTTAACCCTAATCGGTTCCTTGTATACGATCGCATACAATTTTTAACTTTCAAATGGAATATAACGACAACCAGTCAATGTAATATACTGAAAATCGGTTAAATTTTTTTATTTGTAATATCTTTAAGGGTAAAAATAATTGTGTATACGGACGTATACACAAGAACCAATTCGACAACATTTTGAGGGAACCGATGAGGGTTAAAAAAAAAATTAATAAATAAAAGGTGGAAAGGCTTTATGCCTTTTTAAGGATATTATAACTGAACATTGTTGTTTTTTTCTTTTATCTCTTTGCAGACCTTCAATCGATACGTAGACTCTTGGAGCACGATGCGAGTGGAACGATCTGCCCCAGTTGCCGGATCGCGTTTGACAAGGGAAAGCGACGCAAATTGATCGATATGTGCGGACATGAGGTTTGCTATTCTTGCATGTTTCGCAACGACCAGTGTCCGATGTGCATGAACGGTTCGCTTAAAGGTATGTCCATACAAGTGTATGCATGTATGTAAAGAATTGCAAAAAGAAAAAAAAAAAGAAAAATTAACCGCCATCAGGACAAGTTTTCTGAAAAGGTTTTTTTTTATGTGCTCATATAAACTGTGTCTATATTTTTTACCCCTTTAACTCTGCTTTAAAAAAAGAGAAATTTCCCCTTCCTGTTTTTTTTTATACCCGACACACTCTGTGTTGAGGGTATATTGCGTTTGTGTGGTTGTGTGTAACACCCAGAACCAGTCGAGATAGACCATACAAAATATATATAGAAATGATCAGCGTCACCAGGAGATTCGATTTTGACATGTCCGTCTGTCTGTCTGTCTGTATACAGTTATCTTATCGAAGGAGTTGAGCTATCTTGACAAAATTTGGTATGCGTGCTCACGGCGACATGAGTAAGAACAAGTCGAGAATGGACCCGATCGGACCATTTTTAGGGATACCTGCAGCACTAGGGTCTGTCACAAAAATCCCAAAACTGCCTCAAAATCGGACTTTTTTGAAATATTTCAATGAAACTTAGAATTTGACCGTATATTTAAGCCTCCGATTAGAATTGCAAAAAAAAAAAATGGAAAAGTGGGCGTGGTGGGTATTTTATTGTCAGGCTCGCCTGACTATAACACCCTTACTTGTTTTTTTTTTGTTTTTGCTCAATTGTTCTTCATTTCAGATGTTGACGGCCTTAACGCTCAAGGTGGATATGATACCGGTATCGGTGGTTCGACTTCAACAATTGTCAGTCCGCTGGGCTCACCGCAACCGCAGTTGAGATCACAAGTTCAGCGCGCCAACGCCGCTGCAATACTCGCAAAATATATGCAACAGGTTCGTACGCTTTTATTTTTTTATCGAACTTTTGTGAGCATATTTTTGTTATTGTTCTTCATGCACCCCTCGCCAAATTAGCCCTCTTCGATTTTCTCCTCCCCAACGGGGCATTTAACCTGCTAGGCACGAGCTGTGTTCAAGAATATTCACAAGCCCAGTGCACTGAGCGAACGTAACCATGATTTTTTTTTTAAAGGTCGCGCTTTGTTATTCACAGTCCTTTAGATTTTCGAGCAGAACAAAAATTTCAAAAGAAAAATGGTTGGGTCAACAACATCATTGGTTGATTTGAAAGGAAATATGTTTAATTACTTTTCATTACGTTGTGTTTAATTCTCATTTGCTTTATAAAATATGACGTATAACATATGTATTTATACATTTTAGAGCTTTTTAAACATTGCGCAAATCGGGTAAATCCACCCGACGCCTATTTTTGGGATTATGCTCAGCCGAGGGCTCTGGACTCCAGAGTCTGGAGACATTTGCTTTGAACTTGAAATAAGTTTGTTCCAATCCCAAGTAGCAAAATAGGTCGAAAATTGGTAAATTCTTACCTACTTTAGGTCCCAATATTTTCTAGACCTAACCTAAATAGGGCAAAATTACGTCCGTATTACGTCGCTGCGACGTAAGTGGGGAATAGAATGGAAGTCGCTTAGCGGTAATAACAGGGCACATTAGGGCATTGCGACTTCAAAGTTACGGCGAAAAGAGGTCGTACGACGTCTAAATGACCAATTTGCGACCTAATTCGACTTATGAGTAAAATGAAGTTGGAGAGAGAAAAAGTGAATGAAAAGTGAAAAGAGAGTGAGCGATATACATATGTATCGATTGTAATCGAAATAATTATTTCGTTCTCATTCCCATGAACTTGTCTTGAAATGAATAAAGCATTTTCAATGAAATTACTTCTATTAAATGAAATGCAAATAAATAAAATACTTTATGCAAACACATTTCTCGATGGCAAAGAGCGAAACACATAAGCCAGCCAAAATTTATGGTAAAATCGTTCCTTCTACCTCTTATTTTTCATGGGCCTTTCCAATTAAGAAAGATAAAAAAAAAATTTTATTAAATAAAAATATTTTTCCATACAAAAATGTAGCTCTAAAGCAGCTGTTACACGAACAAAGATGTAGAAGCGTAAAAAGCAAGTATTACAGTATGGGAAAGCCTGTGAAAATGCTATATGGCTCCAAATGGTGTGGTGAAGTTGAGTAAAAATCAGCTGACTGTCAAAAATAAGTCGAAGAATTTGCGATTTTTAAACATGCCATAACATTACAGTATGACCCTTTTTAGGTAAAATTGAAGTTGCAAACAACAAAGTAGAGGATGTTCCTTCATTTTAGGGTACATTTGAGCATCTGTGACCCTCGTAAATCAGTATTCAATATTGCATTTAAATTGAACGATTTCGTCAGCGATGCACAAATATGTTACTCTAAGCACAAAGCTTTTATCGATACTGAACCGAGTATTCAAAAGAATTCTTAAAACAAAATAAAACCAAATAAAAAGCAAGATAATTCGACATTAAAGGAATTTATATATTTTTAAAATGCATGTTCCAAAATTAAAAAAGTAAGGGTGTTATAGTAAAGCGAACCTGACCATAGAATACCCTACAAAGATAAACATCTATATATTTTTTAATCGAAGGCTAAAACAAAGCTCAACTTTCTCATTCCACAAAAATATATCGAAAGATTGTAGCTTTACACAATTCAGATGATTTTTGAGGCAGACCGTAGTGCTGGAGGAACCCTTAAAAATCGTCCGGTTAGGTCAAATTTTGTAGAGGATCTCAACGATTATATAAGAAGTATGTATTCTGTCTTTGGTGCAAGGGCCATCTGAATTTTTGGTGTAAAATTCTATTTCCGAATAACGCCTTTTGGCGCGGCCACTTTTCTAAGATTTGGAATCTACAATTTATGCCTTTAAATAAGTCCAAATAAATAATTCCACTAAGTATATAAAAAAAATGTTGGTCTTAGAGCAGCATTTAAGAATTTTATAGCAAACCCTAGAACGAAGGGATACCTTTGAAAATCAGACAGACAGAAAGTCTCATTTCTAAAAGCTAAGCGTTCAAATTGTTGTCGGTTACTATTTTCACCATCGATTTGCACTATTGACTCGTTCCATTTGGCACCATCTGTTCTCCATGGATGCCACACTCACGTCTAAATTAAACAAGACCAAAAACTCGGAAATCAGTTTTTTGTAGTACGTGAATTTTTCTAATACAAAAAAGAAAAAATAAATGTTAAAAGAAATTCTACAGTTTAAAATGGTATAATCATTCTTAAAAAAACTATATAATATCTGATTTTCTCCGGTTATAAATGAAAAAAAATCCCTAAAAAAAAACTAACTGCTTGTACTTGCCCAATTTCTAGAGACGACAATAATGCCCAAAGAGGCATCGTGGTGGATTGCCTGGTATGCCGTGTGGTTGTTGTTTCCTATGGTGAATTGCCTATTAGCTCGTTTCTCATACTTGGTAATACTTGGTAAAAAGCGACCACAAAGTGCAAATTATTTATTTTTCTGACCAAATAGGTAACATCGACTTTGATATTGCGACCTATAAGTCGAAATTACCAAATTAGGTATTTGCGACTTTAAAGTCACAAAAATTTCTGACCTAAAGTGCTCTGTTAGCGCTTTTCGACTTGAAATAGCCCTATTATGGCATTTATTATCTATTTAAGCGCTAATAGGTAATTTCGAGCTATTACAGCATTTTGAAATCTATTCGACCTATTAGGGCATTTTGACGTAAAACCGATCTGAAAGTAAATACCCTGCAGGAAATGTCAATAGTGAATCTATACTCTTTCTCTACTGACTGCGTCAACAGTACTACTGACCAATTAAACCCGTCGGAATGCTTTGCGTTATTGACATTTAACATTGAGTTGTCATTGAATGTCAACAGTAGACCGAAAATCTATTGACGAACTATTGACGACCTATTGACGTCGGTACTATTATATAGACAAAAGGAGTACTCTTTCGCTTTATAAGGAGACATGTTGTTGACATGGTCAATAAAGATGAACTATACCTCTTGACAGTACAGTTTCTATAATGACACCGCCCGTAAATACTGTTGACGTTGGAACTAATTCTCTTGTCTATATTGACGTCAATATAGACATGGGGCTATATGGCGACAGGCTTCCTGTAGGGTATTTCGACTTGATATTTCATACACACACTTAAATACATGGGGCATTTCTTGACATGCTGTGATAGCGCAATGTGAAAACTTTGTTTTGCTAGATGCTGACGTCACATATGATTAATTTCATAAAGGGCTAGAGTGGAATTATTTTCTGCGATCTTTTAATTCTATGTCGTTTAATGTGTTGTATTTTTCTAAAAACACAATTAATTTAAATGAAAGGTCTATCCAATCCACGTATTTTTCTTGAGCCCACAAAGTAAAATATCCATAAGAAGTTTGGACTATAGCACCAAATCCTGGCGCCAGCTAACAACACAAGGCAAAAATTTCGAAAATTGTTTTAGTGAGCCCACCCATGAATATAATTACCCGACGGGAAAAGGTAAGCAAAGTAAGTTAAACATGCAAGATAACTACCCACTACGTTAGCAATGAATTTTTGTACAGCGATGTCGTAGGAAAATCGTGCATTACCATTGTAATTCAAACTGTAAGCATATGGGCATTTCCACCGAAAGGTCCACCTGCACAAAAAAACTAAAAGTTCTTGAAACCACTTTGTTTTACCATATTTTTATAAGGAAGCAATCATATTTAACTAATTTAAAAACACTTTACCTTTATTCATAACCCATTTCGAGATATTCGAATGCAAAGTCGAGCAAATGAAAATTTTCTTAATTAGAGATTTTACTGCATGTTTAGTTTTGATAAAATTTCATAAATGGAGACATTATGCATTGATTTTTGGCCTCATAATTCTTTCTAGGGGTACAAAGAGTCAAAAAAGAATGCATAGGAAACTATGCAATCGAAAATAACGGTACATTTTTCATTTTCATTATTGCATTTTTCGATGTCCCGTGCGACATGAACAAAAAAAAACACTTGTTATCATAGCATCGAAAGTAGTTGAAGTAGGCTCACCAAATTTTGATTCCAAACAGCGACTTAAGCTGCAATCATTCATGGCATAAGACGGCATAACAGAACATAACATAACATAAAATAACATAAGCGCTTTTTGAGTAGTCAGTGAAGACATAAGAAAACATAAGAGCACAGAAGAGGCAATGTTGTAATTTGCGCACATTGCGGAAAGGGGGTAAAAATTATTTCCACAATTTCTCAAGAAATAATTAACAAACGCTTGTAAATCAGTTCGGGACATGCCGAAAAGTAATAAAATATATTTTGCTTTCATAAAAAATTATATGCTTAATACTATTTTAATATATTACAACATTAGTAATTGTGGCTTTTCGAGATTTTCATAAAAAGGGCAAATGTGGCAGCTTTGGGAAGGAGTTGGCAGCACAAATTCAAATCAGCTGGCTCGAACTTACATAAGACGGCATAAGAAAAATCTGTTTTCTACAGCTTCTTCTGTTCTGTTATGTTATGTTATGCCATCACTGACCACTTGCATACAACATGTATTGAATAGATAGAACCAGCTGATTATGTTATGCCGTCTTATGCCATGAATGATTGCAGCTTTAGTATACAATTAAAACATTTAAAAAATCGCAGCAAAATCAGAAGATTCGAGATCGTAATCAACACTTAAAGTTTGTCCCGTGCGACATCGTAAGTATGAAATTAAAAAAAAAATTATTATTGTTTTTTATTTATGTAAATACCTTGGCTTATATTATTTAAATGTAGATGAGCAACAACGATAAAAATAAAGAAAGGTGTAAGCGGTGGAGAGAAAAGTTGAAGGAAGATGCAATAAAAACACAAAACTTTAAATTAAAAAACAATGAAAGAATGCGGAATGCTAGGCAAAAATTGAAAGGATTGGCTGAAGCATATGCACAACAAAGCATAAATGGGATTCAAATATATTATATGCCATCCGATGAAATCAAAAAGCAAGAAATGTCCTACAATTTTGACGAAAAATGGCGCGAAGTAAGAAGCATTCCAGGGATATCCCAGTTGCACTTCTTTTGTTGCGATGGTGTATATATAAAAGCAGCAAGAACTGCTTATTCGGAAAAACAAACTGTTTCTGTTATTCCTGATAACACTTCCCCTTAATTTTTTTTTATTATTGTATTAAATGATACAAAACACCTCAATAAATACATTGAATTTTTCTTTTTTAATTTAAAAAAAATTTTGCTCATGTTATTTATGTATAATTTCGTAAAAAGAGCAACAAAAAAGCAAAAATATCACTCTGGAAAAAAATGTCCCGCGACATGTCCCATGCGACCGAGATTAAAACTAAATTTAAAAGAAAGTATAAATCGGATTTGAGTAAAATCAAAGCCAGTTTTAAGGGATATCTATGCCCCACATTCTAAAATTTATCCCATCAAAATATTACCTCAGGTTTCGCTGAAATCGGCATTTGAATTGTTGCCCCCGAAAAAAACTTCTGTTTTTTGTCCCGTGCGAATGCCTTGCTTTTCTACAATTATTTTGAAAACTGAAATCTGGCCAAAATCAACCTTGGCACCAATTATAGGGCTAATAAAGATCTATAAGATAAGCCACTCGTCAAAATGAAAAACCGTTATATTTTGACTTTTTTCTAGTTTAAATGCGTACGATTGTCCCGTTCGACATGAATGGAAATGCCCATATGTCAATTCGGTTGTTGTTGATAGAAAATATAACAAAAATCTTCTACTCCTTACAAGTTCCGATAACCTGGTAATGCATAGTTCCTTTTCTTTGAATTTATAAATGAATCATTAAATTACAAAGTTCATGATTTACGTATTTTCCCGTTGGGTATTCCGACGCAACTGAAAACAATTATTTATAAGCTACAATTTCGTATAAGAAATCGCGAGAGTGACGACATCCCTCAATGAAAAATGATAATACACACTTGTTTGCGCAAGCTTAGATATGCTTTGTCATTGTGCGAATTTCTGACGATCAGTATTGCCAGGTTTATCTTTCGAAAATTCTGACAAGCTAAGAAAAATATCTTCACTGAAGATAATTTATTTTTTAATTCAATTATAATATAATATTTTTTAAAACAAAAATCTTTTTTGAAGATAAAAATACTCATTTTAGCGGGATATACATTTAGAAGGAATTTTATACTGCTTTGTGAATGGACTTATAATTTTTCCGGCAATTAAATTAAATACTTACTGGAAACAATTTTTTTCTTTTATGATAACTTTTTATCGCTCGCCATTTCGAATCGGCGAAAAAAGTTCGAATTTTAAGTTTATTTTTTGGAGGGAGAGGTATTATTTATTAATTCTTCAAGAATTGTATTTACATTTTTATTTGATTGAATATGTTTATTATTTATGAGTTTTGTATTATTTATTTTTTCTCTAGTAATTTTTTATAGAATAGAATCGTTATTCCCTAATATATATATCTTAATTGTTTTTGCATCGAAAGAAAGTCAAAGCATTAATGTCATTATTGTCATTGCTAGAAGACTTAAGATTTTTTTCAATTCGGATTTTTCCAACTCGAAAGAACTTTTTTCTGAAGTGGATTTCTAAAGAGATTTTTGGAAAGTCTCCGAGGGAAAAGTTGCGCTTGAATACCGGCAACAATAAATTAAAATAATTATTACAATTATCAATATTTTCAAGTGATGCCAAAAATCTGTGAAGATTTTTTGTATGGAGTTTTTATTTGATTTGTGTATTTGTTTTCAAGAAAATTCTTCACTTCTGGCAACAATGCTGACAATATGGTGATATATATAAAATCATAGATTAGTCACATTGGGTCGAAATAGGTCATAAATTTTTTTGTTATGTGACCTATTTCGACTTCAAAGTTAAATCGACTATGAAGTCCTAAAATCAAGTCCGCGCGTCTTTGAAGACGCAGCATGCAATACAATTAGTCAACTTTTGTCCCTATTTTGCCCTATAAGTCACAGGGACTTTAAAGTCGCATATAAGTCGAAAAATTGGTCGGTTTGCCCTAAAGAAATTACCTAATTTTGAAGTCAAAGTCAAGTCAATATTAAGTCGCAAAATAGGGCATTTTTGTCTATTTGCGACATAAAATCTACATACTTGTAAGTCGAAACGACTTTGAAGTCATAAAATTGGTCAAATAAAGGTAATTTGGACCTTCTAAACGGACTTTAAAGTTAGGTCTCATTTAAGGCCGGAAAAAAATTTCAACCAAAATAGGTCGATGCGACTTACTGCTGGTCGAAGCGCCCTATTTTGATACTTGGGAGGGTATACTAGTTTTGTGCGAATCTTGTAACAGCCAGATTTAAACATGTCCGTCTGTCCTTCCGTACGCCCATCCGTGGTCGGATCTCCTCCGAAACGGCTGAACCAACCAAGTCAAAATTTGGCACACAGGTACATCAAGATCCGAGTATGATCCAAATTAAAAATGGGAGACATCCGCCTACTGCCACGCCCAAAAATGAATTTAATGTGTTTTCAGTAAAATGCTTGTAACTTGCGAACCACTCAACACATTTCATTGATATTTGGTGCACTGGTAAACTACGTAAAGGGACATGTCCTGAAAAAAATGGAAAAAGCTTCAAATTCACAAAGTAGGTTGACCAAGGCGAATGAAAGGTTTAGGAAAAAAATGATGTGGCCCGCCCACTGCCACGCCCACCAATGGAGATTTTTCGTAACATAGTGCGCCAATAATTTCGGGATGCTGGGTATTTCAAAGTCGGGCCTGACCGACTGTAGCTTTCTTACTTGTTTTATAGGTATTTAGTAAATTTTTTTATTTAAAAAATTATCGTGTCATTTCAATTATGTCCGTGGTAAGTTCAACAATTTCAATTAACATTTATTTTTGAAAATTATCATGTCAATTCAACCTGAAATATATTTGATTCAAAAAGAAAAATTTTTATTTTTTCCAACAAGAAAAAAATTCCTTATTGAAGTCGTTTTGTATCTTTCTCCTTTTGAATCAACCAATTTTCTGGTTGATTTTTATCTCAGTGTGATTATACCTAGCAAGAAAATTTCGGATCGATCCTAATTTTGTGTCTAAAAAGCCTAATTTAGGAGCGTTTACTGAATAAACAAATAAAATGGAGCGTTTTCGGAGCATGTTCAGTCCTTTTTTAGCACGGGCTCAGAAAAAGCACTTTTTTCAGTGCTTTCAGTTTTCATAAAAAAACAAGTAAGAAAGCTAAAGTCGAACAAGCCCGACTTTGAAATACCCAGCGTCCCGACGCTTCTAAGCATTTTACTTCACAAGTTACGATAAACCCTTATTTTTGGGCGTAGCTCGAGGAGGACGGCGTCCATTTTTTCAGGATATGTCTCTTTTCGTAGTTTACCAGTACACCAAATATCAATGAAATGTGTTGAGTGGTTCGCAAGTGACAAGCATTTTACTGAAAACACATTAAATTCATTTTTGGGCGTGGCAGTGGGTGGATGTCTTCCATTTTTACTTAGGATCATACTCGGACCCCGATATATCTGTGTGCCAAATTTCGACTTGATTGGTTCAGCCGTTTCGGAGGAGATCCGACCACAGACGGACGGACAGACGGAAAGACGGACATGTCTAAATCGTTTCAGTTTTTGATCCCGATCAAGAATATATATATATGTCTATATCTACGGAGCTTAGTTCTGGTTGTTACAAGATTTGCTTACGCTGAGTATAAAAACGCTCATTTCGGACTCTTTTTTGTGCACATTAGTGGTATTCAAGCAGGCTCGGAAATAGCTAGGTGCAAATTTTGCATTATGAGGTTCAATGCTCATAAAAAAGTCGACAAAATGTGTACAAAAAGTGTCCGAAAACGCTCATATTGTTTGCTGGGTAGCACCAAACCCGTATTATGTATCTATGTGTTTATAAGGGAAGGTATTGGTACATATCGTATGTTTTATAACCTAAAGGCGTGCTGTGAAGATCATCGTGTTATGCAAATGATGGATCTTTTGTTCTCTCCATATCTTTTGTTCTCTCCATCTCTTTCTATCTCTCCATCTCTTTCTATCTCTCCATCTCTTTCTATCTCTCCATCTCTTTCTATCTTTCTATCTCTCCATCTCTTTCTATCTCTCCATCTCTTTCTATCTTTCTATCTTTCTATCTTTCTATCTTTCTATCTTTCTATCTTTCTATCTTTCTATCTTTCTATCTTTCTATCTTTCTATCTTTCTATCTTTCCATCTCTCCATCTCTCCATCTCTCCTCTCTCTCTCTCTCTCTCTCTCTCTCTCTCCTCTCTCTCTCTCTCTCTCTCCTCTCTCTCTCTCTTCCTCTCTCTCTCTCTTCCTCTCTCTCTCTCTTCCTCTCTCTCTCTCTTCCTCTCTCTCTCTTCTCTCTCTCTCTCTCTCTCTCTCTCTCTCTCTCTCTCCTCTCTCTCCTCTCTCCCTCTCTCCCTCTCTTCCTCTCTCTCTCTCTCTTCCTCTCTCTCTCTCTCTCTCTCTCTCTCCCTCTCTCTCCTCTCTCCCTCTCTCCCTCTCTCTCTCTCTTCCTCTCTCTCTCTCTTCCTCTCACGCCCTCTCTTTCCATCTCTTTCCCCCTCTCTGTGCTTCTCTCTCCCTCTCCCTCCCTCTCTCACGCTTTTCCTCCACCTCACTTTACACTTTACGGAGTGGCATGCATCGCCAAATATAGCCCAATGGATCATGATAAGTTTATTAGAAATAAGTATATATGTTTACGTACATATGTTTCATAAATTGAAAATCGCTCGAAATTTTAAAAGGGTACTTGAAATTCTTGCAGCGTCCGTACGCGTGCACTCGGTCATGCAAAAGAACGAACATTGTTAATTATGGCCATATTCGCAATTAGCCGTTTAAGCCTTAATTACAAACATTCGTTTGTTCCCTTCCCTTGGCGCGCCGTGCGAATGTGCCGCCGACGGACAGCTGCCGTACCGCGGAACTATGAGCATAAATTACAAATCAGGCAAGCAATAAAAATCGCGCAGAATTCATGTTTACGACTGTTGCTCAAAGAAACACGATTGAACGCGACGAATGCATAAAATGCATATATGCACGAATGCATGGGGAGTCTAGTCTAGAGTGTGGTGCGGTCTACAGCGTTGCTTAGTTTAGCAAATACACCGTTCGGCCCGAAGAATGAGGCTGGTGCTCCATCAACTTCTGTCATGGCAGCAAGTGTAGTTGGATTTCATTCACTTTGAATGGCACTCCAACCAAATTACACAAAAACAATTAATGCTCTATAAAAGCGATAAGCCATATGCGATATGCGGTACGGACGCACACACACCACACGTGGCATTTGGATCTTTTCAGATGCCAGCTGCCAGTTGCCAGTTTGTCTGCTATAGTTTCGCCCATGAGGAGAGTCAGCGCCGAACTCTGGCTCGGACTCAAATCGCTTCGAGCGTTAGTCGATTTGATTTGGTCAAATCTGATCTACCCAAATTGAGTGCTGTTCATTTGTCTTTTCAGCCATGTTAACTGTCAAAGACACCTCAATCAGTGTCAGTGTGGACGGTGTCTTAAACGATATCGTGTGCTTGCTTCTGTTCTACTTTCGATTTTATTACTTCTCGGAATTCAAACGTTAAATGTATGCATTCTAATTTTATCTGCGCAAAGCGCACACCTCTAATCGAAATAGAAAACCAGAAAAAGTCTTCCAAATAGTGTTGTGTTCACACCAGCAATCATTCTCTAATGAATTCGATGAAAATATCTACATATTTTTCTACTTAAGACGCAGTCTATACTCAACTTCCAGCATGGGATTTCGAAATGGAAAATTTTTACCTTAAAAAAGTTGCCTACACTCTCTACTCACAGAGCTTTTGTTGACCTAATAAGATACATGTATACATAGTAAGGGAAAATTTAGTAAGGAAGAGAGAAAGAGAGTGAGAAAGAGAGTGAGAATGAGAGTGAGAAAGAGAGTGAGAATGAGAGTGAGAAAGAGAGTGAGAATGAGAGTGAGAAAGAGAGTGAGAATGAGAGTGAGAAAGAGAGTGACGAAGAGAGTGAGAAAGGAGAGTTAGAAAGAAAGTGAGGAAGAGAGTGAGAAAGGAGAGTTAGAAAGAGAGTGACGAAGAGAGTGACGAAGAGAGTGACGAAGAGAGTGACGAAGAGAGTGACGAAGAGAGTGACGAAGAGAGTGACGAAGAGAGTGACGACGAGAGTGATGAAGAGAGTGACGAAGAGAGTGAGAATGAGAGTAGAAAGAGAGTGAGAAAGAGAGTGAGAAAGAGAGCGAGAAAAAAGAGTGAGAGAGTCTTCGGCTGATGATGCCCTTCAGTACGAACAATCACAATTAGTCTTTTTATACCCAGCGTAAGCGGGGTATATTAGTTTTGTGCGAATCTTGTAACAGGGAGAATTAAGCTCCGGAGATATAGACAAATGTATATAGAAATGATCAGGATCAAAAACTGAATCGATTTAGATATTTCCGTCTGTCCGTCCGTCCGTGGTCGGATCTCCTCCGAAACGGCTGAACCAATGAAGCCGAAATTTGGTACACATGTATATCGGGGTCCGAGTATGATCCTTAGTAAAAATGGGAGACATCCGCCCACTGCCACGCCCACAAATGAATTTATTGTGTTTTCAGTAAAATGCTTGTAACTTGCGAACCACTCAACACATTCCATTGATATTTGGTGTACTGGTAAACTACGAAAAGGGACATATCCTGGAAAAAAATGGACGCCGTCCTCCTCGAGCCACGCCCACAAATAAAGGCTAATCGTAACTTGTGAAGTAAAAGGCGTAGAAGCTTCAAATTCGCAACATAGGTTGACCAAGGCGAATGAAAGATGTAGGATAAGATAACTAGTGCATTCCTATAGCAGATGTTATGCAGCAGGTAATGAAAATTCAATTTATTTGCCTTATTTTGTAGTGACTCAAGACTCTCGCTCAGCAACCGCGTGGGTCGGGGTGCGATCCCTGGCTCGGACGAGAAGATTTTTTTTTTCAAGGTTTTTTTATGATCATATTTTCATACATTTTTTTAATAGTTAATTTTGAAATATTTTTTTTTTCCTTTTGTAAGTACATATGTATTTTTTTAATATTTTATTTCTTTTAATATTTATTTTTCAATTAAAAATTTTTTGTTGCGATAAATACTTAACGCGCGTTTCACAAAAACTTGAGCAACCAAAAACTCAAGTTGCCGTTTTGACGAAAACACTAAATTTGCATGTTTAGCGAAATGGTTAAGACGCTGAATTACCAACCCAAAGATCAGCGGTTCGAGGTTCAGCCGAGGCGAAAAAATTAAAAAAGAATTAAGAAAAGTAAAAGTTTTTAAAATAAAGAAAAAAGCAAACCAAAAATGAGAAAATAAACAAAACAATGAAAAAAAAACTTTTTTTTTTCACAAAATGCAGAAATACTCCTTTTGGTGAGTTGTAGCCACTACATCGATATGAGCAGTAACCCATGAATTAACTTGTGAAAGGTTATCTATAGGGTAAGCAAATCATTACCGCCAATGACATGCCCGTGTTAAATTCTTGAGTGCAATGAATTGCCAGTAATGTGGTCGGTAACCGGTGGTGGTTACTGGTAACCAGTAAACTCACTAGTCTATCATGGGCGAGCCAAACTGAAGGGGGATTCAAGCTATAAAAGCTCTACTGTCAATAGTCTTTTATCAATTAAAATTATAAATTTAAATCCAGTGTAGTAAAACTTTTTCGTAGATTTGCGAAGGAATTTTTTACGAAAAATCTTAAAATGCTTGTCACGTTTTTACTCTTCTCTTTGTAATTAAAATTTTTTATTTATTGGCTATTTTAAAAAGTGTTATAATTAATTTAGATAAGCGAAAAAAATATCGAAAATCGAAAATGAAAATCAATAACCGCTGTACCCCTAATAAACTCAAACGCGTTGACCATATTATATTTTTTCTGCTTTGGGGCTAACATAAATCTTATTAGACCATTTTATAGTCGCCACCGCTGCGATTATGGATTTTTTTTTTATGAAAAAATAAAAACCAACATAAAAAACAACAACGATAAAAATAAAATAATTAATTTTTTATCTTGGGCTACTGTTTTGACCACAAAGAGAGACCAAAGCAAAAGCCACTTAACGACAGAGGGAAACAAAATAAAACGCATGAAAACCGCAAATCAAGACACGCTCAAACGAGTTTGACGAATTTCCCCCGCCTAAGTTTGAGGTCCAGCCGCACGCATATTGAAATCGTTGATTCCCACACTAAGTCAAAATTGTACAAAGATGTTTGCTCCACGGTGCGACATAAAAAATTACTCTTGGTTTGCGAAAAACTCACGAATCCGTTTATGCGAAATATGTCATGAATCAGTTGATTATTTGAAAAAGTTTCAGGTAGTCCGATTTGTGCATGTCCGTTTCCCGTATGTTTTAAAAGCAATAAAATACTTATCTATCGAGGCGATAAAAATATGTATTCTTATTGTAACCCATTATCGATCTAAAATGAGTAAAGTCTTTATAAACTATATATTTGAGTAAAGAGAACGTAACGTTTCCATTACACAAAATCTCATACTGCGACTCATTAGGCATTAGGGGCTTAATTATTTTATATTTGGGTCAAAATTATTAAATAAATGAAAAAAGAAAAGCAAACGCAACCAATTAAACGTTGATTATTTTCCCGCAGGTACGTGTGCATGTGTGTGTTTTCCTTGATTACAGGTATCAAAAAGGAAATGAATAAGAAAGATTTAGATACGATTTTAAATGGCATCGATCAAGAAGAATAAAGAAATCGCAAGAAGAAAATAATACGTTTGGTTATCATCGGATGTGGGTTAATTGAATATCTTCTTTGTTCAACAGAATTTTCGGCTAGGCATTGAAGTGTGCACTTCTCCGTGCTTGTTTTCGGTTATCCAATACAACGTAACAAAAATGCTCCTCTCTCTCACTCTCCCTATCAATTCCTCTCTTTCTATCTCTATCTCTTTCTTTCTCTCTTTCTTTCTTTCTATTTGTTTTATTTTTCTCTCTTCCTATTTATCTTTCTTTCTCTCGCTCTCACTCCTTCTTTACTATTGTCTCTATCATTATCTTTCATTTCTTTCTCTCTATCTCGTTCTCTCTCGTTCCCTCTCGTTCCCTCTCATTCTCTCACATTCTCTCTGATTCTCTCCCTCGTGCTCAATCTTTCTCTCTCTCTCTCTCTCTCTCTCTCTTTCTCTCTCTCTCTCTCTCTTCTCTCTCTCTCTCTCTCTTCTCTCTCTCTCTCTCTCTCTTCTCTCTCTCTCTCTCTCTTTCTCTCTCTCTCTCTCTCTCTCTCTCTCTCTCTCTCTCTCCCTCTCTCTCTCCTCTCTCTCTCTCTCTCTCTCTCTCTCCTCTCTCTCTCTCTCTCTCACCCAGAACTAGTCGAGATAGACCATACAAAATATATATAGAAATGAACAGCGTCACCAGGAGATTCGATTTAGACATGTCCGTCTGTCTGTCCGTCTGTCTGCCTGTCCGTCTGTTTGTATACAGTTCTCTTATCGAAGGAGTTCAGCTATCTTGACAAAATTTGGTATGTGTGCTCACGGGGAGATGAGTAAGAACATGTTCGAGAATGGACCCGATCGGACCTAGGGTCTGTTACGAAAATCACAAAAACTACTCTCAAATCGAAGTTTTTCAAGATATTTTGATATTTGATCATATTTAAAGGCCAGTAATATGATTTCCAAAATTTGAAAAGTGGGCGTGGCAGAAGGGCGCTTTTCGAAAATTGTCTCCTACACCCGAAATTCAAATGGGACTTGAACGAAATTTGGCACTTATGCTTCCTTTGTAGCCATAAACATCCTTCCAAAAAACCTTCCTAGATCGGTCCATTATTAAGGGTACCTCCAGTACTAGCCCAAGCAGCAAAATAGAGCGATTCGACCAGCAGCAAGTCGAATCGACCTATTTTGGTTGAAAATACCCTATTTCTGACCTATTTTCCGGCCTTAAATATGACCTAACTTAAAAGTCCGTTTCGAAGGTCCAAATTACCTCTATTCTACCTATTTCATGACTTCAAAGTCGCTTCGACTTCCAAGTCGATTTTTGGTCGAAAATAGGTAAAAAATTCCCTATTGAGTGGCTTAAAATTGACTTAACTTTGAATTCCAAATTAGGTAATTTTTCAAGGCAAACAGACCAATTTTTTGACTAAAATTCGACTTTAAAGTCCGTTTGACTTATAGGGCGAAATAGGGTCAAAAGTTGACTTATTATGTTGCATGCTTCGACTTCAAAGTCGAGCGGACTTGATTTTTGGACTTCATAGTCGGTTTGACTTTAAAGTCGAAATAGGTCAAAATAGGTCGAGCTCCGCCATGTTTTTCGAATGGCAAATTGAGAATTATTCTTCTGCATATGTTTTTTCTTTAAGAAAAACAATTTTTTTCAAGCAATATTTATTTAATTTCCATCAATGAGAAAGCCCCTTAAAAATGAAGAAGTAGAAGGAACACTTTCACAAAAAATCTCAGCGGGCATATGTTTTTGGGACTTATTGAGCGCAAAATAATTTTTAATGAAGTCCATATTTTATTTATTATTTATTTCTTAAGACACACGAAGAAGAAAATCTCTCGTTCATTTCTGCTTTCGAGTAATACGAATGACTGAGTAAGATATTATGTATTTATATCTTTCTCTGTTACTCTCTCTCTCACTTTTTTCGTTTCCTTTTACGTTCTCTTTCGTTTTACTCATAAGTCCAATTAGGTCGAAAATTGGTCATTGCGACTTCTTTTCGACTAATATTAGGTAAACGGACTTCTTTTCGCCCTGACTTTGAAGTCGAAATGCCCTATTATGACCTATTATTACCGCCAATCGACTTCCAATCTATTCCCCACTTACGTCGACTCGACGTCGAATCGACGTAATTTCGACACTATTTAGGTTAGGTCAAGTAAATATTCTGACCTAATATAGGTAAGAATTTACCAATTTTCGACCTATTTTGCTACTTGGGAGAGTCTGTCACCAAAATCCCAAAACTGCCTTAAAATCGGACTTTTTCGAAATATTTTAATGAAACTTAAAATTTGAGCGTATATTTAAGCCTCCGATTACAGTTCAACAAAAAATGGAAAAGTGGGCGTGGCAAAGGGGCAGTTTTCATAAAGAAATCTATCAAAAGTCGGTATATGGGGCCATGGGGCAAAAAATTTTTACCTAAAAATTTATTAATAACGAAATAAAATACTCTAGTCCAATTGGAAAAAAATCGAATATTACCAAACTTCCATCTTGTGTTCTCCCAAATTACAGTAACATTGTTGTCTTGTTTGGCAAGACAAGACAAGAAAAGACAACAATGTTACCGTAATTTGCGAAGGAAAAAAATTTAGTTTTGGTAATAGTTGATTTTTTTTCAATTCGACTAGAGTGTGTTATTTCGTTACTCAAAAATGTTTTGTTAAAATTATTTTTTTATTAATTTGGTTTGCTCCTTCAAAAAAACTGAATTTCATTGACAGGGAGAAAGTTAAGGCATTAAAAAGAATTTTGGCCCATATACTTTTAACTTCTATTTTTTTTTTTTTTTTTTTTAGAGTTTTACCATCTTCTATCACCAAGCGAGTGCGCCAATTGTCAAATTTCAAGACATATTTATGATTATTGCTTTTTGATTTTAACATAAAAAATCACAACCTTAGATGCCACAGTTCATTCCTTTTAGAAGTACTACTTATGGAAGTTGGACTGCAATACGCATTCTTCTTTCTTGCTCTGAAACCGACTTAGCTTTCAATTTAAATGCTATGCGTAAAAATTGCTCTCATTATTCTCCATAGTTTGCTTTTGTAATCTCAAATGCATTGTAGCACCGGAAAAAATTGCATTAAGCATAGCAATGAACATGAAAACCCATGGCCCGGAAACTCTTTATAAATTAAGCTAATAGATGTGTTAAACAACAACATATGAAATAAAAGAAAGATAATAGCATCAAATCAAATTAATTCGTTCCGTTTGGATTAATTTTTGTTGTTGTGCTATGGGTATTTTTCTTGTTGTTGTTTTTGGTTTTTATAATTGTAAAGGAGCCGAAAAATATGAACAAAACAAAGAATAAATGAGACGTGATCGAATGTTTGAGTTTGAAGAAGCTGAAACCAGTAGTTTGATGTAATGCAATGATCATGAGAGAGACAAAGAAAGGCAGAGAGAGACAGAGAGAGATACATAGAGACAGATAGAGACAAATAGAGACAGATAGAGACAGATAGAGACAGAGAAAGACAGAGAAAGACAGAGAAAGACAGAGAAAGACAGAGAAAGACAGAGAAAGACAGAGAAAGACAGAGAAAGACAGAGAAAGACAGAGAAAGACAGAGAAAGACAGAGAAAGACAGAGAAAGACAGAGAGAGACAGAGAAAGATAGAGAAAGAGAGAGAGCGAGAGACAGAGAGAGACAGATAGAGACAGATAAAGACAGAGAAAGACAGCGAAAGACAGAGAAAGACAGAGAAAGACAGAGAAAGACAGAGAAAGACAGAGAGAGACAGAGAAAGATAGAGAAAGAGAGAGAGCGAGAGACAGAGAGAGACAGATAGAGACAGATAAAGACAGAGAAAGACAGCGAAAGACAGAGAAAGACAGAGAAAGACAGAGAAAGACAGAGAAAGACAGAGAAAGACAGAGAAAGAAAGATAAAGAAAGATAAAGATAGAGAGAGACAGAGAGAGACAGATAGAGTTAGAGAAATAGAGAGTGAGATAGAGACAGATAGAGTGGCTTAAATGTACCAATTTTTGCTAGTTCAAATGTTCGCTTGAAAACAACATTTATACTATTGCATTAAGGCCGTGGTACACTTGACGTGTTTTGCCCCATATGTGCTTTGAGTTCTAAACGAGAACTGATTTTGTTTGAAAAACTCTCTCTTTATATACGAACACGAACTTCTATTTTTTCCTGCTCTTTTGCCTTTTTTGAATGCCTTTTGTGCATGGCTGCCTAAGAATAATGCAAACCTGATTTCGAAAAAGAAAACAATGGCAAAACTGATAGTCTGTTTCTATAACACCAAAACGAAAACTGCATTGATTTCAAATCTGATTTTTACTTTTGGAAATTTGATCTTGTTTGGCAAAATTTTCCTTTCCATTGGATTTCGTTTATGGGATTTTTTATTGCTGAAGACGAATTTATCCAAGGGGAATTTTCATTGAAGAAATTTTTACAAATAATCTTTGTTGCTTGAGGCCACGATCCACGCACGGTCAGGCGCGTACGCGGAAAAATAAGTGACGATGTGTATCCGTTCCTCTGTTATTCCTGGTTTTTTATTAGGGAGTTGGAACCCCCAAGGCTAACGCCACCGGGTGGTGCCTTCTTCCGTATCCCATTTTGTTAAGAATTTGCGACTTAATAGGTGACCTCCATGGTGTAGTTGGTTGAGCTGCCAACCCACGATGTGAGAGGTTCTGGATTCAACTCATAGCTCGGCCGTAGATGGAAGTAAGTTGTGTCGTTTTTTAATTTTTTAAATTTTTTTCATTTCATTTCTGACATAGCCGGAGAGCCCCTTTAGAAATGATTTTCAAGGTCCTCTTTGTTATAGAAAATTTATTCCTTTCTTATCTTTAACGGCAAGCCCCTTAATACAACAATTCTTTAATTTAAAAAAGAAAAAACCTCTTACACGCTACACCTGCACTAATAAGTAGAAAAAGACAGCAAAATGATAATACTAATAAATTTTTATTGCCCCTCGTACTCTCCCTCAGCCAATCTTCCTCCTTTGGCAGTCCAATATAACTCGGTTAATATATTTTATGCACAGAACGTTAGCACAACGCAATGTTGTCGGGTGGGGCTTGCGAGTGGGTTTTCCGAATCAGACAAATATACTCGAACCGATAAAATCACATGCAGTATGCATATGCCAATATGTCAATATAATTTCATTTACATTGAGCACTTGTAAGCAAACAAAATAAAAACAAAAAACCAAAAAAACAAAAAAAAATGGATATGAATTGTGCTTTACGTATTAAGCTTATTTTAAATTTTATAAATATATAGTTTTGTAGGAACACAAGTATCCAGAAAACATATAAGAAATATTAGCAATTGATCCGCAAATTAAGATGTTCGAAATGAAAAATTCGCCATCGCGCTCTCTCGTTCTCTTTCTCCCTCGTTCTCTTTCTCCCTCGTTCTCTCTTCTCTCGTTCGTTCTCTCTCTCTCGTTCTCTCTCTCTCGTTCTCTCTCTCTCGTTCTCTCTCTCTCTCTCGTCTTCTCTCTCTCTCTCTCTCGTTCTTCTCTCTCTCTCTCTCGTTCTCTCTCTCTCTCTCGTTCTCTCTCTCTCTCTCTTCTCTCTCTCTCTCTCTCTCTCTCTCTCTCTCTCTCTCTCTCTCTCTCTCTCTCTCTCTCTCTCTCTCTCTCTCTCGTTCTCCCTCTCTCTCTCGTTCTCTCGTTATCTCTTTCTTCCGTTCGCTCGCTCTCGATCTGATCAAGCTCCAAATCTCAATAAGTCCCATTCGAACGGATTTCACCAATGGCGCCAAGTTTAAACGGAACATGTTTTCGCTCACCTTTGGATGCTGATGATACCAATGATGATAATCATGATGTTGTTGTCGTTGTTGCCGATTCTGTTGTTGTTTTTATCGCCGTTGGGGCTTTGGGGGCTCTTTTTTCCACGTTGCATTTCAATTTCTCCAACAATTTCTTAACGGTCTTCCTCAAAATTGTTAATTACTTTTCTTAATGGAACATAGCTAAAAGGGGCTGTTGCTGATGATGATGATGATCGTCGCGATCGCTTGCAATTGGATATTACACTGCAAAATGTGGTCTTTAACGCTCGTTGCTGCTTCTAGTCGTTTGGAGACTTGGGGCTCGAATTTTTGTATCGTACAACTTAATTAAAATGCTGCATTTAAAATACCACCAACAGCAAGGGGCCGTCCAGTCAAGCAGTCAAACCATCTAGCGAATTATGTTATGGTACAACAATAAAAAATAGCCATAGCAAGCAGCAACAATGAACAACAAAAAACAAAAGCAACAACAACGACGATGACGACGATAAAACGTGGACAAAAAGCAGAAACTCGCATGATGGTGTCCGAGATATGTACATAGATAAGCGCATGCGCAGATGCCTTTAAACGATCATTTCACTGCAGAGATGGAAGCTTCAGCTTCAATGTCCGTTTTTGCCGTTTTTTTAAATTTTTTTTTTTTTTTTTTTTTTGTTGAAACTGTAATTACATGAGGAGAAGCACACGCAAAAACACTGTTGTGAGAGTGAATGAGATATAGGGAAAGCAGCAATGGAGGAAGAGAGATAGAGAGCGCAGAGAAATTCGGAACAATTTTAATGATAGTCCAAAGCGATGAATGATACTGATCAATTGAGGAATGGGGGCTCATTGAAATATTCATAATACATCCATACCTCCATAAATATTGATCGATTGATTCGTTATTTTATTGACTATTGCTTAATCAATCGATCAATTGATTGATTGAAAAAATGATTGATGCATTTTTGCTGGCTTGTTCGCCAAATTGATCGCTTAACGGCTAAGCAAATTAAGTATTGTCGTGAAAGAGCAAGCCTTGCTTGAAACGAAAAAAAAACAAGTAAGGGTGTTATAGTCAGGCGAGCCTGACAATAGAATACCCGACACAGACACACGTGTTCAAATAATTTTTAATATCAAGAGGTGTTTAAGGCCATATGGGGGCCCAATACACCGACTTTTGTTATATTTCTTTATGAAAACTGCCCCTCTGCCACGCCCACTTTTCCAATTTTTTGGAATTCTAATCAGAGGCTTAGATATACGCTCAAATCCTAAGTTTCATTGAAATATTTGGAAAAAGTCCGATTTTGAGGGAGTTTTGAGATTTTTGTGACAGACCCTAGTACTGGAGGTACCCTTTATAATGGACCGATCTAGGAAATTTTTTGGGAGAATGTTTATGGCTACAAAAAAAGCATAAGTGTCAACTTTCGTTCAAGTCCCATTTGAAGTTCGGGTGTAGGGGACAATTTTCGAAAAACGCCCTTCTGCCACGCCCACTTTTAAAATTTTTGAAAATCGTATTACTTGCCTTGAAACATGTTCAAATATCAAATTTCATCAAAATATGTTGAAAAACTTCGATTTTAGAGCAGTTTTTGTGATTTTCGTAACAGACCCTAGTACTGGAGGTACCCCTAAAAATGGTCCGATCGGGTCCATTCTCGAACTTGTTCTTACTCATGTGCCTGTGAGTACGCATACCAAATTTCATCAATATAGCTCAAGTCCTTCGATAAAAAAACTGTATACAAACAGACGGACATGGCTAAATCGAATATCCTGGTGACGCTGATCATTTCTATATACATTTTGTATGGTCTATCTCGACTGGTTCTGGGTGTTACACACAACCACACAAACGCAATATACCCTCGACACAGAGTGTGTCGGGTATAAAAACATCTCAATAGTAGCTACCTATGTACTTATGTATGTATGTATAAGTAGCCATCAGTAATTTTTTCTTGAACCTCCTAACGAACAAATTACTCTCTGTATTCGTCGACTTGTTAATCGTTCCTCCTTATTGGATTTGAAAATGTCCTTCATAACAAATTCCTCTTATGACCAAAGCATGCGGGAAGGAGCGTTTCCGCAGACAGTAACGTGTGTCCAGTCAGACTGAATTAAGAACAGAGAATGCGAATCACTCGATTAGATTTATAAGACCCGGTAAGACGACTGTGAAAAAATAAATTTCCTTCTCAGAGGCTGAATAAGATTAAATAAAATGTTGATCCTTGCGTTACCCCAACTTTAGAATTTCTTAAAAAATATTTCAAAAATGCAGTTTTACAACAATACCGATAATAAAAAGTCAATTATTTTTTCTCGCCCTTTTTTTCTTCCAACAGAGCGCGAGCAACAGCAACAGCAGCAGCATCAACAACAGCATCAACAACAGCAACAATAACATTGGACGGCAAGACTCGCTATCGCCTGAATACCAACAGCCGCATCAACAGCGCCAGTCTCAGTCCCAACAACAACAACAACAACAACAACACCAGCAGCAACAGCAGCAGCAATATCGCTATGCTAGCATCGGTAAATTGCCAATAGCGATCACAACGCACACCGTCACGGCTGACATACACCAGCAGAAGCAGCAGGCTAACCAAACAAACAACAATAACAACAATAAAGGAAATAACAACAATCACTTCAACAAAAGCAACAATTTCGGCACTAACAGCAACACCAGTAACAGCAATAGCAACACCGGCAGCAGCATTGAGCATTATAGCTTTCATGAGCTCAATTCGGCAAGCGGCCCATCAGGCGCTCCTTCATTCGCAACGCCGCCAACGCGACGTCGTTTCTTCAATCATAAGAATCTGCGTAGCGCTCTCACCGGGCACCGACGCGCTGCATCGAGCGGCGGTGGCAACAGTACGGGCAGCAGCAGCATCGGCGCTGCATCACCGAATCACAGCGGCGTTTGTCCAATAGATGCGGCAACATCAATTCTAACCGGTGGTGAGTATCGATTACCTACAGCTCATGACATGGAACACAGGGTTTAATGAGAGACGGGCAAATTTAGGAGAAAATATTTGCGAAGAACTTACATACAAATGTACACGGGTACACGGGTATTGTTGATTAATGAGAAAAAGTTTTTTTATTTCTTCAAATTGTGTTAACTAGACCTCGCAATGTGCACTTCAATCATGTCATTCAATCATTAATTTTGTAATTCAATTATTTGTTCGTTCAATAATTCGATACTGCAATCATTCAATCAATCGTTCAATGATTTATTCACCAGTTCATTCTAACATTCAATCATTCAATCATTGAACCATTCAATCATTCAACCATTCAATCATTCAACCATTGAATCACTCAATCAATTAGTCAATAATTCATTGATTCATTCATTGATTTATTCAATAGATCATTCATTCAATAAATCAGTAAATGATTCGATCATTCAATCCCTCAACCATGCAGTTATTCAGTCATTAAATCATTCAACCATTCAATCATTCAATAAATAAACCATTCAATCAATCATTCATTCAATCAATCATTAATTTAATCAATCACTCATTGATTCATTCATTGATTTATTCAATAGGTCTTTATATCAACCAATCAGTAAATAATTCAATGATTCAATCATTCAATCATGCAATTATTCAATCAATAAATCATTCTATCATGTAATAATTTGATCATTTAATCATTCAATCATTTAATTATTTGACCATTCAATCAATCATTCATTGACTCATTCATGAACTCGTTATTTCAATCAATCATGCAATCAATGATTCAATCATTCATGCATTTAATCATTCAATTGACTTATTCGTTTCGTCATTCATACCACCGCTCATATCCTTATTGCTACATTGATACATATGTATATAAGGGCACATGCATCCGGATTAACCCATACATCACCGTTCACCATTTTATAGGCAAATTCACTAATGTAATGAACACATCAACCTGCTCGGATTCAGCCGTCACACGTCGTCGTAGAAAGAACTTAAGCAGCAACGTGAACGTCTCCACACCAACCTCCTCGACGGGCAGTGAGAATCGCCTACACCGTCTGAGTCTCGCAGGCACAACCGTATACGCTGGGCATTTATCCTCGTTGGTCTTTGGAAAGATCAAATCCTTGTGGAGTGCCAATTCGACGTCGTCGGATGCGGGTCTGAATCAATTGGCAGGCACGGATTCATAATTCATTTTTTTTTATTGTTGTATTTTTCTGTTCTAGTGTGGTTGTTTTTTTGTTGTTTTTGTTTTGTTTTGTTGTTGTCGCATGTTGCACGAGTCGTTCATTCGTTTGTTGGTGTTCGTGAATGTCTTTTTCTTGTTTTTATATAGACACATAAGTTCAGAATTTCTTTACCATGTTTTACTTATAGAATTTTTTTATTATTTTTTTATTTCGATCCGCAGATAATGACCATCTGCTCCAGGAACACATGTTCTCTGAGAAGCATCAGAAGGATCAGTTGCGTGCACGCCTGGGTCTTTTGCTCGATAACGATCAAAATGGCAACGTGACGTCATCGAATGCGACGATGAGCAGCAGCTCCTCGCAAAATATATGCCTTGAATCGAGCAGCTCCTCCGCTAGAGTCGGAATCGGACTCAAGGCCAATGGCGGCGTGCACTCCGTGGAGAGTTTCGGCAGTCAATTGTCGGTCGCGATGAAGGACGATGCCATCAGTTTGTCGAGTAAATTTAAGGCTGCCTGTACACTGCAGACGGACAGCAATGGCGGGTACGATTCCGGTCCCATGCCGGTGCAGCCGTCGTTTCCGGCCAAGGCGCGAAAAAACGCATCGCGTCGTTCAGCGCGCACGGCACAGATGAATGGAGCGAGCAATGTCAGCGGCGGTGCCAGTGCGGCTAGCAAAAGGCAAGCGATCTATAAGCCGGCGCCAATTCAATTGCCATTGAAGCCGCTCTTCTTCGAAGTTCCATTGCAGGAGCCCGACCCGCCGTTCATCGGACGCCAGTGGCTGCTGCGTGAGCTCTCCAATATTTTAACGGGCACAGAGACGCCCGGCGTACTGATCAATGGGAATCCGGGAACTGGGAAAACCGCGCTCATACTGCAGCTGGTCGAATACTCGTGCTTCGGGCGGCGTAAGGATACGAGCGCCGCCGCCACCGACCCAGACGGAATCTATTGTCAAATAAATCTCGGACTGGATCGAATTCGGGCACTGGCATCGCATGTCGTTGGCTATCACTTCTGTCAGGCCGATGCGAATCTGACGTGCCTCGTCGCGGACTTTGTGCATTCGCTGGCGGCACAGCTGTGTCAGGCACCACAGCTGTCGGCATACAGGGACTATTTGATCAGCGAGCCCCATCTGCAGGATATACTCGGCGTTAAGGAGTGCATTGCGGATGCCGAGCGCGTGATGCGAATGGCGATATTGGAGCCCCTAACGATATTGAAGCGAAATGGCAAGATCCATGCGAAGACATGCATCATTCTTGTCGATGCGCTCTGCGAAGCGGAATACCATCGTCCGGACCATGGACACACGATTGCGACATTCCTTGCCAAGATGACACAGTACTTCCCCGCATGGCTCAAGGTCGTTGCGACCGTACGCACGCAGATGATTGAATTCGTGAAGGGACTCTGCTATACGAAAATGACGCTCGACAGCTGGGCGACAAACGACCTCCTGCAGAAGGACATGCTCGACTATATAACATTCCGGATCAATCACAGCGCACAGATTCAGTGCAATGTTGCGCCAACCATGGCAAAGGAGAGCAGTACAGGCCAAATCAAGTTCGTCGGGCATTTGCAGTCGTTGACGCGCGGCTCAATGCTCTATGCGAAACTCATACTAGATCTCATCGAACGCGGCCAGCTGGTTATCAAGTCCTCCAGCTATAAAGTCCTTCCCGTCTCGCTGGCGCAGATTTTCCTGCTGCATTTTAATCTTCGCTTTCCAACATCGACGAGCTTCGAGAAGGCTGCACCCATACTGAATGTCTGTCTGGCGGCCCTGTATCCGCTGACGCTCAACGAGATCTACTACACGATCTGTGCGACCAAGACGGACGGAACGGAGCACATGAGCTGGGATGAGTTCCTGCAGCGTTTTAAGCTGCTCGACGGATTCCTCATCAAGCGCATCGACAATACGTACATGTTCTTTCATTCCTCGTTCCGCGAATGGCTCATCCGGCGCGACGAGAGCGAATCAACGAAATTCCTTTGCGATTTTCGTCTCGGCCACGCGGCGATCGCGTTCCGCCTCTCCCGGCTGCAGGCGCCGCTAAATCCGGAATTGACGCTCGAATTGGGCCATCACATGCTCAAGGCGCACATCTATCGCAATAGCCAGCAGGTGCCACAGGCACCGCCGCGTGACATGCAATCGTATTGGATCGCCTCTGTTACGGAGAACATTTCCGCGGCGCTCGGCTCGCTTCGCAATGTCTACAGTCCGAATTTAAAGGTTTCGCGTCTCATGTTGCTCGCTGGCGCCACTCCCCATCATCGTACCGAGTTCATGGGCGATGCGACGATTTTGTGCATTGCAGCCCATGAGGGAATCGTTCCAATGGTCAGCCTGTTGCTAGAATTCGGCGCCGACGTCGGACTGACGAACAGTCAAGGCTGCACACCGCTCATACTGGCGGCGATGCGAGGCCACTGCGACGTTGTGCGTCTTCTGGTCGCTGCCGGAAGCAGTCTGGGTCAAACCGATACCACACAGCGCTGCGCCTTAGTTCATGCCGCACGCATGGGTCGCCTAAATGTTGTGAAGTACCTACTCGCATGCGATTGGACGCCGCGCTCTTGCTCGCACGATGTCAGTCTGCCGCTCGCGCTGCAGCAGGCTCTTATCGCAGCGGCCTCGCAGGATCATGTTACGATATTGGAGGATCTGCTGGAAGTCGACGGCGTCGATATCAATCAAATGGACGCGACTAGCGGCGAATTGGCGCTGACAGCAGCCGCACGTAACGGCTGCGTAGACACGGTCGCCGTCCTAATATCGCGCGGTGCAATGATCGACGCACGCAATAAGCAAGGCCACACGTCGCTTTGGCTAGCGGTCAAAGATGGTCACTGGGCTGTTTCGGAGAAGCTCCTGCAGAACGGGGCACACGTGGACGAGGCGATCACGTCGACGCACAAGACACCGTTAATGATCGCCGCCGAGGAGGGACACACCGAGCTGCTGGAGCTGCTTATCGAACGCGGCGCGGCGCTGGAGGCACAGGACAATGAGGGCTTCACTGCACTATCGTGGGCGTGCTTGCGTGGTCGTCTGGCAACTGCTCGAGCCCTCATCGAGCGCGGCTGCAATAAGCAGCATGCGGACAATAGCGGTCGCACCGCACTCGACTTGGCTGCGTACCAGGGCTCCGCTGCACTCGTGCAGTTCCTGCTCGAGCAGGGCGCTAACATCGAGCACATCGATATGAACGGCATGCGGCCGCTGGATCGGGCGATCGCTTGCCGCAACATCCAGGTGGTACAAGTATTCTTACGGAAGGGCGCAAAGCTCGGGCCGACAACATGGAGCATGGCTATGGGCAAACCGGAGATTCTAGTTGTGCTGCTCAATAAGCTGCTCGAGGATGGAAACGTGCTATACCGCCGCAACCGCTTCCAGGAGGCCGCGCATCGTTATCAGTATGCACTGAGGAAAATCTCTAACCTCGAGACCCTGCTCGAACGGAACGCCATTTTTGCGCAACTACGAACTAATCTTCTGCTAAATCTCTCGCGCTGCAAGCGAAAACTCAATGTCAGTATATTTCGAATGACCACTGATCAATCTCTCTATCTCTCTATCTCTCTATCTTTTGTGTCTTTTGCAGGAACTTGGTGCCTCCATTGATTTGGCAACGCAGGCGATCGCCCAGCAGCCCTGCAACTACGAGGGATACTACGCACGCGCGAAGGCGCTCATGGAATGCGGTGAGCTGAAGGACGCGTCCGTCGATGCCAACGCCGCTTTGGAACGTGCCGCTCAGAGCGGCGTGCCCGTCGAGGTCATCGAGGTGCTTCGGCGCATTCAGAACGAATTGCTCGCACGCATGGCGAGCGAATGCGGCGGCAAGCCCATTGCAATAGACACGTCGACCGAATCTCAGCCGGAGCAAGAGATCACCGATCTGTGAATTCGTGAATGCTGCCTAACGATGCCCTAACTCATCGTCGTCGTCAGCGTCTCCAAACCACTTATTTCGGATCATTAAATTTATTTTAATATTTAAAATTATTTATCGAACGTTCCCCGACTCCCACAAGCGCGAAAAGAATTCAATTCACTACTTTTTTCGTAGTAATTTTAAATTTAAATACAATATTTTTTTATATACTTATTTTAAATTGTGAACAGTTCAGCTTTAGTTAATGAGAATTTAGTAGTAACGCTCGTGTTTTAAAAATAAGCAAATAAAATGACAAACATAAAATTGCTTCGCCATGAGCTTAGCCTAAAATTATGCAAGAAAATATATGGTACGCATTTTTATGTCAAAACTGAGCATCGAAAACTATGCTTCAACAACGGGAAGATGCTCAAAATCGTGGCGTCCAAAAAGTATGCTTGGAATTTTTGAAATTTTCGCCAACGCCTGGAAACGCCTTTCGCTTACGGTTATGCAATGTTATTTCAAAAACAAGTAAAGAAAACATCGGCTAAGCCGATTGCACACATAACTTTTCCTCAGCCTGAAATATTTTAAAACATTACCCTAACAAAAATTCCTGCCGTTTTCGTTCTACCTTAGTTATCTAGCTACACCTTATCAGTGCTTCGATTTAGCTTCACAATTATTATTCTTAAGTACATTTTTGCGAATGGTGGGCATGGTCAAATTTTAACCGTAAGAGGTCATTATATCTAGCTGCGAAATATGTACTCAATTCGAAATTGTGAAAATCAAATTTTTGCGAATTTCGCGGATGGTGGTCATGGTCAAAATTTAATCATAAGTGACGACATTATTTGGCGGCTAAATGTACAATCAGAAGAAGCAAAAAAAAAAAAAATAATAATTTTGTAAACAGATATGACAATAAAAGAAAGAGTGCTTTTTTCTAATGTGTAGGATGATGACCATAGTTATCGCGATGTCGCATTTTTTTCAGCCAAAGCTTAAGTCTACATAGGAGATATGCACACACAAATTTTAATGGGCTGGGATGTATACTAAAAGAGTTATCCACGAAAAACGTTAAAAATCGTGATTTTTGAAACTTCTGAACCACTTCCCACGACCCAAGAAGGGACTACGAAAAAAATTGTTATGCAGTTTTTCGGACATTTACCTGGTTCAAGTCCATGCCAAATTGCAATATGATATCTTTCATGGCTTGGGAGTAAATTACGAAAAACTAAAGTGTGACCGACAGATAGACAGACAGACAGACAGACAGACATGGCTAGATCGACTGCTCTTGTCACCTGATCAAGAATATATATATATGTCTATATCTATCGCGACTCCTTTGGTATGTTACATACTCCGTGCCAAACTTAATATACCCTTTCCTTCGGAAAAGGTATAATAATTGTTAAATGAATGAAATCATCGTCTGCATTGTCATTGCAATTGAAATCGGATTTTTTTGAGATATTCCACTGAAACTTGGAATTTGAGCGTATATTAAGGCCTCCGATTACGAAAACAAAATAATTGTAAAAGTGGGCGTGGCAAAAGGGCGTTTTTCATAAAGAAATTCAACAAAAGTCGGTATATGGGGCCCCTAATGGCCTTAAACACCTCTTGAAACTAAAAATTATTTGAACATGTGTGTTTGTGTCGGGTATTTTATTGTCAGGCTCGCCTGACTATAACACCCTTGCTTGTTTTTTAGATGCCTTGTTGATTACGGATGGCAACCTTTTTTGCAGTTCGGTTGCCTGAGCTGCCAAAATAAGGCAAATGATATTTTCCAGCATATATTACTATATATGTCACTCTCATAGATTTTGGGCGGGACATTTCGCGCCAGTTAGAAAGAGATGTTACTCGGCAGGCAAAAAACGAGTGAGAGAGAAATACTTTTGGTGAGTACCTAAGTGAAAAATGTTCATTTTGGTGGATACCCAAGACCGTGGTGGGTACCCAAGACCGTGTTGAAAAGAGCCAAAATAGAAACGGCTCCTGAGTGACATATATAGTTATATATGTTTTCCAGTTGCCTGAGACATTTTTCAGTTGATTGGGGAAGTACTAGTTCGTGAAATAGAAAATTGGTAAATAAAAAATTAAAAGACATACAATAGTATTGTAAATATTGAAAGTTTTTATTTATTAAACATAATAGAGCTTTTAGAACAGCACCCGGATGTAGGATGGTGAAAGATCTCACTGGGATCGAATAAAAACGATCAAAAAATAATTGGTCAGTCAGTTTAGCCATTTGAAAAAAGTGTGTAAGCTGCTAACATGAATGAAAATATCATTCTGAACAAATACTATGGTGCCAACGGGAATGAAAATTACATTTGAAATAATAGTATATGCCGCGGGGATCTGAGAGGAGAATATTTTAAAAAATTGCCGGATATGGTCATATTTTGTCACTTTTCTTGAAACATCTTAAGAAGAGCATTGCAATGTCCGCAGGAACAAAAATAGATTAATGGAGCTAATGGTGAAAGCGGCATCACAAAATGTTCCAAGACTTGTGATCAAAATTAACATTTCCAAACACATCCTTCACCTCTCATTTGCTGCACGGGAAAGCTTCCCTGTCAGTGCCGTATTAAATATTAACCCGGTTTTTGTATTCGGTGTTAGCAAATGTAACTGAAATTTTCTAATGCAACTCTGCGCTAACCTCAGAGTTAAATGTTATAGCCTTTTTACACTAACATAGGAAACCTAGGTTTGCGTTCGTAACCTAATTGGAAACCTAGCGCCTTTACACTGCACTTATCGAGGTTACGTTTGACAGTTCATTTTTCTTTTTTTAAATAAATACATACTTATACTTGTTTGTGAGATTGTGAATTTTATCACGAACTTCCACAGGAGCTCTGAAAAAATTTCTTTTCGCCATTTCATCACAAATCTCGGCATACACATGGCCGTTTTTTCTGTTCCCACGTAGTCCATCTATATTTTCAGCCCACAATTCGATTAGGGCACATTCCGCATCTTCGCTCCACACCTTCTTTTTCTTTTTTTCCCCGAAAACCTTTTCTTTTAATTCCTTATTCATTTCCTTTTCAAAAACTTCGATTTGACTTCAACTTCAACTTCTTATTCTTTTTCTCAATCTTCTTCTTCTTTAATTCATTCCCCATTCAACGAAAATTGCCATTTCACAGGGAATTTCTCACAATATATGTCAGTTTATTGAATGCAACCCTGTGCCTTATCGAGGTTTGGGACTGGGTTAGCGCCAAACCCACCACTTGACTGGGTTTGCTTTTGTATGGGAAACCGAGCGGTTTGATACTGGGTTTGGCAGCAAACCTAGATAAACGAGGTAACCCCGTATGTGTAAAAAGGCTATTAACCCGGGGTTTATTTTCGGGTTAGATGATTTTTTTTATATGCGTTTTGACATTTGAAACCCTGGGTTTCGCCGATAACCCTAACCCGGCCTAGTGAGAACATAGCATTAGTTATCTAGCTACACCTTATCAGTGCTTCGATTTAGCTTCACAATTATTATTCTTAAGTACATTTTTGCGAATGGTGGGCATGGTCAAATTTTAACCGTAAGAGGTCATTATATCTAGCTGCGAAATATGTACTCAATTCGAAATTGTGAAAATCAAATTTTTGCGAATTTCGCGGATGGTGGTCATGGTCAAAAGGGCGTTTTTCATAAAGAAATTCAACAAAAGTCGGTATATGGGGCCCCTAATGGCCTTAAACACCTCTTGAAACTAAAAATTATTTGAACATGTGTGTTTGTGTCGGGTATTTTATTGTCAGGCTCGCCTGACTATAACACCCTTGCTTGTTTTTTAGATGCCTTGTTGATTACGGATGGCAACCTTTTTTGCAGTTCGGTTGCCTGAGCTGCCAAAATAAGGCAAATGATATTTTCCAGCATATATTACTATATATGTCACTCTCATAGATTTTGGGCGGGACATTTCGCGCCAGTTAGAAAGAGATGTTACTCGGCAGGCAAAAAACGAGTGAGAGAGAAATACTTTTGGTGAGTACCTAAGTGAAAAATGTTCATTTTGGTGGATACCCAATACCGTGGTGGGTACCCAAGACCGTGTTGAAAAGAGCCAAAATAGAAACGGCTCCTGAGTGACATATATTAGTTATATATGTTTTCCAGTTGCCTGAGACATTTTTCAGTTGATTGGGGAAGTACTAGTTCGTGAAATAGAAAATTGGTAAATAAAAAATTAAAAACATACAATAGTATTGTAAATATGGAAATTTTTTTATTTATTAAACATAATAGAGCTTTTTGAACAGCACCCGGATGTAGGATGGTGAAAGATCTCACTGGGATCGAATAAAAACGATCAAAAAATAATTGGTCAGTCAGTTTAGCCATTATTTATCTCTCACAAAATCGTCGCTGAAATATTTTTGGCACTTCTTTTAGCGCAATACATTTTATTCATCAAGTCAATCGCGAGCTCCTAATTTCTCAGCGGAGAATATTCAATAAATCTGAAATACCTATATTTAAATCAAATAATTACAACACAAATGAGGCATTTCATGTGAAGCGGGCCCCGAAAAAAGTGTCATGTTCTGAAAATCGTTCATATTTGGATCAATTGTGCCTCTAGAGAGTTTGTGTTAGTGGGCAAACATTTTTTGTTTTATCACCGTCAGTTTTCGAGATATAGGCTTTCTAAAATTGTTGGAATGAAAAATTGATTTTTTTGCACGCAGTACTTAAATTCCCAAAAAATATATATGTCCTAACGGTTTCTATAGAAAATTTATTGAGCTATTCACGAATGCAAAAAATATAAAAATATATACATCTAATAATATATCTGTTAATACGTTTATACGCCAGCTATTTGAAATTGAAAATAAATTGCAATTAGTGAACGCACGGCTTATGCTATGTTCTGACTAGGCCGGGTTAGGGTTATCGGCGAAACCCAGGGTTTCAAATGTCAAAACGCATATAAAAAAAATCATCTAACCCGAAAATAAACCCCGGGTTAACATTTAACTCTGAGGTTAGCGCAGAGTTGCATTTGAAATTTTCAGTTACATTTGCTAACACCGAGTACAAAAACCGGGTAAAAATTTAATACGACACTGGAAGGAAGCTTTCCCGTGCAGAAAATGAGTGGGGAAGGATGCACGTATTTAGATATGTAAATTTTGATCACAGGTCGTGGAACGTTTTGTGATGCCGCTTTCACTATTAGCTCCATTAATATTTTTTTGTTCCTGCGGATATTGCAATGGTCTTCTAAAATTATTGCTTCCAATATTCCTTTCGCTTTTTCAGCTTCTTAAAACATTTCTAATAAAGCAAATTCCATTTTTATTTGCAACTTCTCGATGATATAGTATATCAAATATACCTTGCGGGTTTTTTATATTTCAAACTCCCAAGCCGGACATTATCGCATGCATGTAATGCAAACAGCGGCCATCTCCCAAAAAAACTTCACTAACAGTAAGGGTTAAGTGGTTAATCCACATTCGAGCATGCTCGTTCGAGCGGCTCGGCTCGATGCAATGCTCGATCGTATGAGGTGATGTTGGTTAATGAATTGGCTCGCCAGCATCACCACTTCTATATGCTGATTACAATAGGGCAGTATCAGTAGCAGTGGCACTATTCCGCTATTTAAAGTATCAGCAGAATACTGGGACTGAGACTGCCCTATTGTGGCCATTTACATTAGTCAATTGTTGACGGTCAATTTTCAGTTTTTAGGAGAGACGAAGTACGGGGAGCATATAGTACTATAGGTCTAACTGTCGACGTCGAAAGGCCTCTGCCGCTAATAAGAAACTCCCCATTAAGCAGGGATAGGAAACTCAACTCTTTCGAGAAATTCACCAGAAAGCTACCAACAACAATACGGGCAGACAAAAAGTGGCACTATGATGCCACTTGCGAGAAATTTATCAAAGAAACACGGCGTCGGCTCGGTTTTTTATATTGCTTGAAAAGTTCATAATTGAAACTTTAATAAATGTATTAGGTTATGTTTCTGCTTAATGTGCACGAATGTTTTCATTTTGTAATAAATTGACATACATTTTTGACTACGGCTACGAATTTGATTGTACATAGAATTTAGCATTTTTGCTGAAATAGTGTGATCAAAAAGTTATGTGGACAGGGAAGGACAAAAAAACAATTTATATTTCTCCTTGATATTGAGATTCCTTGATTATTTTTATGTTTTTCAAGCTTTTCATATTATTTTATGAGTTTGGTAGATATTTTATATGTAATGAACTCGAAAATCTCCCAAAATTAAAAATAAAAGTGGCAATGCATTTCACCAGAGCAGAGCTAAAGATTTCGCTGCCATAGCATGCTTCTCTTTTCCTCATGCTATATGCCTATGTTGAAGCAGCGTAGCTCTAACACATTGCAGGGATTAGGAAGAAGAAGAGTTAGACCTATAGTCCTATATGATGGGGAGGTAGAGAAAAGTTGAGGATTTTTTAGTTGCACGCACTCGGTCAATCCTTTTGTGCTCTCTTTCGTTGAGTCGAACGTGACGTTGGCTGCGATCGGGTTTTTGACGTCTGCTTCATTTGCTTCAAGTATACTTGATTTGCTTTCAACCATATATTACTATATATGTCACTCTCATAGATTTTGAGCGGGACATTTCGCGCCGGTTAGAAAGAGATGTTACTCGGCAGGCAAAAAAAGAGCGAGAGAGAAATACTTTTGGTGAGTACCTAAGTGAAAAATGCTCATTTTGGTGGGTACCCAAGACCGTGGTGGGTACCCAAGAGCGTGTTGAAAAGAGCCAAAATAGAAACGGCTCCTGAGTGACATATCGTCGTCCCGGAGTTATCTCCTCGTATATCACAAAATCAAAAAATTTGAGATAAGCACGTTTTCCCGTTTACTTTTCCGAGATCTATCCATCTGTCGAGTCTCCAGGATGCTATACCTTATAGTTTACGAGATATTTGTGAGCTAAATAATTGTATATCCTTTAAAATTATAATTTCTACGCGTTATAGCATCGTATATCCATATTTTGTGGATATACTATGATTTATATATGAAATTTGCGCAGTAAAAAGTTGTTGCGTTATCTCATCGTATGTGCAAACAATTTTTTTTTTTTTAAGAAATATTTTTTTATGTTAATTTTAAATAAAAAAAAGATTTATTCGTGTGAAAAAAAAAGCAACACTCCTACAAAAATTTTCATTCTGAAAATAATGTGGAATGCTTATTATACTTAGAATATAACAAATTCCATTTCATTAAATTTATAATATAAAAAGTTCTATTAAATTAATAAATTTTGAAAATATTTAACATCTTCTTCTGGAAGATAGCTGAATAGACTCTCAATGTCTTTTTGTTTCTGTGGCGCTATTTGTTTTGGGGTTGAAATACTTATTTAAAATGGTTTTGCATTTTCGCTGAAAGATTTTTTGTACATTATATTGAATAAATTGTTCTTATTGTATTTAATTATTTTAATCTTATTGAAAGGCACTAACTAAAGCTAATGCAGGTAGTTCAGCTCCTTAAAACAAATGTGGAACGTTCCACCAACAACAATACCCATATCAATTCCTTATTTGAAGCTTGGTTGCTTACATTAACATACATATAATAATATAATTTCCCCAACAAAAAAACGAATTCTAATTTTTTTTTTTTAATCTATGGCTGAGAAGAAGAACGACTTAACTCCACTTTTCTGTTTTTTGAGAAAAATCTATTTGAAAGGTGTAAATGTTTAGGTCACGGGAAAAGAATAAGAGATATGTGTATTATTTAAATAGGCACATTTTTAAGGTATCAGGTATGACTTTTGAATGCTACCTTTAATGTACAAAAAAAAATTTCGCTATTTGATGCAGTGGCAAGTCGTTTTTCTCAGGAAATGCGGAGTTAAGTCATTTTTCAACAATAAGATTATGATTTGGACTCCTTTTTTTATTTTTAAATGTAAAAAGGATACTCAAATAACAAATTTCCTATATAATCTCATTAAAAAAAATTTAGTTATGTCGTTTTTCGTGTCAAAAAAAAAAATAAAACGAAAAAAAATTTTTCAAATCTTTATTAAATCATTTGCTCGTATATCCACTTTCCAACACAGGTTGCAAAAAAAGTGGCGTATACGATGAATTGTCAAAAATTCTTGGAATGAAAAAAACCCTATAACTTAAATAATTTTCCAAGTAACTTTAAATTAATGATCAGAAATAATAAAAAGTAAAGCATTTTATATAAGGAAAACAGAATCAACGATTTTCAACGAGCCATTTTTTTTATATTCCATGTTAAACTTTAAACTTCAATTTCCCAACAAAAGGTTGATTGTGATATACGAGGAGATAACTCCGGGACGACGATATATGGTTATATATGCTTTCAACGATCTGAGTGTTCACATCATATAGAACTATAGCTGCAACTTCGGCCAAAAGCTATTACGTGGTACACCACACTTTCTATTACGTGGTTCACCACAACCTCGACTTATGGCGTGGTTCACCACAATTGAACTTTTTCACCAAATCATGCCATAACGCGCCGAAATTTGGCCGAAGTTGCAGCTATAGTTCTATATGGTTCACATCGCGGGTTAAAAAAAAAAGGAGATCCTGTAACAAGCCCCATTGACTTGCTTTTGTATGTTTACAAAATAAAATATTTCGGATATAATTTTTTAACCGTTTTTTTATGAATTCTTTTATGGAGATGCGAGTTCAGGCGAAAAAAATGATAACCTTTTTTATTTATTTTTGGTCCGATTTTTTCCCAAAAATATGTGGTCAGGTTACCTTAACGCCTTGGCTTATTATACCTCCAAAGCCATGAACTCATTTCTCGCTTATGTCGACTTAAGCTACTATTCCATATTGCCACAGATATAAAAATGCCAAGAATTGACATTCGTTGCAACACTAGCATGTATGCAATAGGATCCCAGCCGGAAAATTCACTACTTCTGCAGTACTTCCGAAGTGGTGAAAATTCATGCTGCGAGTACTCGCATTACTAACCCTTACTTCTAATGAAGTTTGTTCGGACATGGCCGCTATTTTCAGTACTTCAAAATTCATGTGTTATTCATTTGGTAAAGGAGTGTATGACCTTGGTCCGCATGAAAACTTCATTTGGGAAAAGAGCACGTGCTGGTTGGCTTAAGAAGGATCCAACGTGCATGATTATTTCATTTGAAAATAGAGTATATAATCCTAATACAAATGAAAGTTTCGTTTGAAATAAGTTTACGCTACTGGGATCTGGGAGGTAAAGAAATATAAATATTTTTTTTTTTTAATTTTAAAATGTTTTATTTCCATGTCTGTTAAAAGTACTTCATTGACTATGTTATAACATAATGCTAGCTCATGGTGTTGATCAACAATAACATAAAACATTACCGATTCCATCACAATTTTTTAGTTCTAAATGCACTTGGATGAAAAGCAGAAGTGAATGAAATTTGCTCAAAAAATGTGTAAATCATAGCAGAAAATTTGAAATATGCAAAACACTGTTTTTATGAAAATTGCATAAGATATTTATTGGAAAAAGGAGTAATCAACTCTTTTTCAAATGAAAATTTCGTTTGAAGAAGGATCTCTTGTAACGAGCTCTTGCTTCCATGAAATTTTCACTACAAAACCATTCGAAACAGCACCAATTGGTCTCTTTACAAATGCATTCTTCCATACTTCTGCATCGATGATTTTGTCATGCATGCGATAAAGTCCGGCTGGGATGTTTCCGGAGTGAAAATAAGACGGCGCACAGTGTAGCGATCCCATACATGCTCGCGACAAAAATAGGAGTGCTCGCAGAGTAATGAAATTTGGCACCATGGGTTATTTTGACCCAATTAAGAAAAATACGAAGTTTCAGCAAAATTGGCCAAAATTTTTAGAGTCTGCAATCAACCGTGCATGAAATCAATCGCTTTCCAAACATCAATATACTCGAAATAGACTCATAAAGGTGATTTCTGATAATAAAAAAAAAACTTCCAAATACTTTAGGTGGGAAATCAGTAATTTTCTTATCTTCCACGATTTATTTCCCATTGTATTGAAAGATAATCAGATTTCAACGGAGAAGTTCGATTAAAACGAGAATTGGGATTCCCTCAATCTATTCAAAATCATCAAAACAAAATCAAAGAAAACAAGTAAGGGGGTTATAGTCAGGCGAGCCTGACAATAGAATACCCGACACAGACTCACATGTTCAAATAAGTTTTAATATCAAGAGGTGTTTAAGACCATAAGGGGCCCCATATACCGACTTTTGATAGATTTCTTTATGAAAACCGCCCCTTTGCCACGCCTACTTTTCAAATTTTTTGAATTCTAATCGGGGGCTCAAATATACGCTCAAATTCTAAGTTTCATTGAAATATTTAGAAAAAGTCCGATTTTGAGGCGATATGGGATTTTTGATTTTTATACCCGACACACTCTGTGTCGAGGGTATATTGCGTTTGTTGGGTTGTGTGTAACACCCAGAACCAGTCGAGATAGACATACAAAATGTATATAGAAATGATCAGCGTCACCAGGAGATTCGATTTAGACATGTCCGTCCGTCTGTCTGTCCGTCTGTCTGTCTGTCTGTCCGTCTGTCTGTATACAGTTATCTTATCGAAGGAGTTGAGCTATCTTGACAAAATTTGGTATGCGTGCTCACGGGGACATGAGTAAGAACAAGTTCGAGAATGGACCCGATCGGACCATTTTTAGGGGTACCTCCAGTACTAGGGTCTGTTATGAAAATCACAAAAACTGCTCTAAAACTTGAGTTTTTCAAGATATTTTGATGAAACTTGGTATTTGAACATGTTTAAAGGCAAGTAATATGATTTCAAAAAATTTGAAAAGTGGGCGTGGCATAAGGGCGTTTTTCGAAAATTGTCTCCTACACCCGAAATACAAATGGGACTTGAACGAAAGTTGGCACGTATGCTTCCATGATAGCCAGTAACGTCCTCCCCAAAAATTTTTTCGATAGAACCATTATTAAGGGTACCTCTAGTACTAGGGTCTGTCACAAAAATCCCAAAAATGCCTCAAAAGCGGACTTTATTGAAATATTTCAATGAAACTTAGAATTTAAGCGTATATATAAGGGTCCGATTAGAATCCCAAAAAAATTGAACAATTGGGCGTGGCAAATGGGCGGTTTTTATAAAGAAATTTAACAAAAATCGGTATATGGGCCCAATATGTCCTTAAACACCTCTTGATATTAAAAATTATTCGAACATATGTGTCTGTGTCGGGTATTCTATTGTCAGGCTCGCCTGACTATAACACCCTTACTTGTTCTCTTTTGAATTGGTTGCGGCATCGAGTCCTCGCTATCTGAGTCATCACTGATGTTTACGTTTAAGGGTGTAGAGGGTGATGATTTTGCTGATTGGTTACCTCTGATATTTGCCTTCGATGGTCTTCCTCGCTGTCGTGGCGTATTTGACTGCGGTATATCTTCTTGTTGAGCGGCAAGAAGAGTTCGAGCAACTTGAATCCGAAAATTCATAGAATCAAGGATTTTTTTTTTCGGGACTCCTTTTGCAGAGCAGTCTTGACGATACTCCATCCATGCTGCAGTCAGAGCCAAATCCACAAAGTGCATCATGACTCGTAGAGTCCACTTGACAGAGCGAATGTTGATGCGGTAATATTGTATCATTTGATCCAATAAATCTACACCGCCCATGCTCTCATTATACATTCGAACAACTTCGGGCCTATCAATCTCTATAAATTTATTTCCATTCTTATCCCAACGCTTGGCTTTATCTTCTTTACCGATTCCAACAAAATTAGAGCCCATATTCACAATTTTATTGTCATACCAGCGAGTGATGATAACTTTGTCATCTGCGCTTACACATTCAGTGGATGCTCCTCGTCCTCTTTGTTTTTTTTTTTTTTCCTTTTTCGCTAGGAAGGCGAGGATTGGCAAATCTGTTTATTCGTATTGTTCCAGCTGCATTAATTGTATTTTGCTTTAGAATTTCAAACAATTGGTAAGAAGGGAAGTAGTTGTCGAAAAACAGATTATGCCCAATTTCATCTTTAGGAATGCGTTGCGTTAGATGAAGTACAATAGCTGACCCAAATCCAAAACTTTTTACCAACTGTTGGTTTATTTCTGTTGTTGAGCCTTGGTAGACAACGAAATCATACGGCATTCCGCTTTTACCACACATAAAGAAAACGTTTATTCCCCATGGACAAGGTTTCCCCTTGATGTACTGCTTAGAAAAAAATTTGCCTTTAAAAGGGATGATTTGCTCGTCAATGCACAGATTTTCTTCCAGTGTTAACTGCAGTAGACGGCTACGGACGAGTTCAATGATTGGTGTAACCTTAAAAAGGCGATCTTTTCCAGTTTTTCCTTCATTCGAATCAACCAGATGCAAATTATTTCGATTGGCAGAGAATCTTTTACGGGTGATATTTTCGGTGAAAAAAGAAATACCTATTGTTGAGTCATAAAACATCTCCACTCGGGGTAATTTCAGGACACCCATCATAATGTGGTGCGCGAAAACAATACGTACTTCGTCCACAGTGCATTTTTTGAACTCCAGCTGCCCTGTGTTTTGCGCATATATCGCACCCTTGCTACTAAATCGGCACAATGCAAAATTTCGCATTTCTCGAAAGTCATGCAATCTCTCCTGAAACTAAGGAGAAACAAAGTTTTTTCTAAGCTTATATTACTCTCAATCGACTTCTGCATCAGTCAATATAAGCCTCAATTCTCAAGGTCTGTGGTTTCATACAGAAAAATTCAATCGAACATAAAAAAATGTATTAAAAAAATTTTGAATTGTGCCGATTTATTAGCAAGGGTGCGATATATTTGTGTAGTATGCCGTTTTCGCAAAAAACTCATCTGATAAATACTTATTGAAGTATGAAAACGGTGTCTCAACTTTGGATACACCTGCTTTTTCTGCTATTGGCTCAAAATTAATTATATCATGATTTTTGGGCAGTTGAGCTGTCCTCCAACTTATATTTTTTTTAAGCGTCCATGTTTGTGAGTACTCTGCTGCTCCTCCACTGTTTGGCCCAGGTTCTTGTAGGTCACTGAGGATATTCACATCTTGTGTATTTGCACTATCGTCGACATTTTCCTCCGAGATAGCTTCACGCTCACCAGCTAAAAAATCTTTTGATTTTACTTGTGGCACTTCGAAAATCACCTCATCATCATCCTCAATTAGCTCATCAAGATATGAATCAGCTTCCAGCATGGCCATTATCTCATCATCAGTTAGTTTATCCATTTTCTATGGAAATCGAGACAAAATTATGTTATATGCATAATTTCGCAACAAAACCGTAATTTTGCAATATGTAACAAAACATATAAACGTAAAGACGCCTCCAACGGCCGTTACTTTAACATTAATTTTTTTTTTTTTTACAAAACGTTTGATTACACTTGTATCAATACTTACAATTTTTATTGATGTCGTCTGATCACTGAAAATAATTATTTTTGAATTGCAAAGTTTGATTTTTTCATAAACGTGGTGATGCCTTCTCAATAACCGGTTTAAAACTAAGAACATAAGTCGAAAATCATAAACAAAAGCAGTTATGTATAAATGAAATGTCTGTTTTGCAAACAAAACAAAAACAAAATACTTAACTGTAAATTATTTGACTGTAAGAACGCGTACATACAGTGTTTGTGTAATGTCGAATATAATCGACAAAAACCCTGAAAGGGTTAAATCGAATTTTTTCAAGATATTTTGATGAAATTTGATAGTTGAACATATTTGAAGTCAAGTTATTCAATTTCAAAAAATTGGAAGAGTGGGCGTGGCCGAAGGGCGTTTATGGATGCAAAGGAAGCATTAGTGCCAACCTTCGTTCAAGTCCCATGTTTAAATATCAAATTTCATCAAAATATCTTGAAAAACTTAGATTTTACAGTCGTTTTTGTGATTTTCGCAAGAGACCAGTGGCGTGTCTAGAGAAAAACTGCTTTGATAGTGCTTATATTTTCCACAGTGGTATATTGAACAATTATAAGACATTAACCCAAAAATTTTTGGGGGGGGCTAGAGGAAGTTTAGAGAGTTATGGACCAAAAACCAAAAAAATCCGAAAAATTTATGGCGTCTGATTTGGATGAAAATTTATATATAGAATAAGCGAAAAATGCTAAAAATTTTGGCGTCAAAATTTTTTCAAGAAACCGATTACAACTAGTCTAGTTAGGGTCTAGTTCCAAACTGGTCCAGAAAGGACCAGGTTTTTTAAAAAATTTTAGTGCTAAAATTCTTAGAATTTTTCACTTATTCTATATATAAATTTTCATCAAAATTGGACGTTATGAAATTTTCGGATTTTTTTGGTTTTTGGTCCATAACTCTCTAAACTTCCTCTAGCCCCCCCCCAAAATTTTTTGGGTTAATGTCTTATAATTGTTCAATATACCACTGTGGAAAATATAAGCACTATCAAAGCAGTATTTCTCTAGACACGCCACTGCAAGAGACCCTAGCACTGCAGGTACCCCTAAAAATGGTCCGATCATGTCCATTCTCGAAATTGTTTTTATTCATGTCCTCGTGAGCATGCACACCGAATTTTGTCAAGATAACTCAACTCCTTCGATAAGAAAATTGTATACAAACAGACAGACAGACAGACGGACGGACATGTCTAAATCGAATCTCCTGGTGACGCTGATCATTTATATATATATATTGTATGTATATATTGTATGGTCTACCTCGACTGATTATGGGTGTTACACACAAACGCAATATACCCTCGACACAGAGTGTGTCGGGTATAAAAAGAGAAAAAATAAAAAATAAACTAAAGCACTATAGACCCGATATGCCCAATGACCTAGTATCGCTGTCGCGCAAAAACAAATCTCAATTGCCCAACGGGTTTCGCCTCCATTCGGTTTAATCGCAGATAATCGCTTTTCAAATCAATAACCGAAATCGAATCGAATGTAAATCTCGGACAGGGGAATTAAGAACGAAGTTCAATGAAGAAAGAAAGAAAGATGAAAAGAGTAACTGGAAAAGCCATCGAGGTCTCAAAGTTTTTGGAATATTCTAGCCAATTCGTTTCAAGTCAGTAGCGTGCGACTCGAATCGGTTCATTCGACTTACCAATTCAGATTTTTTTTATTGAAATGACGCCAAAACAATTAAAACCTCAAATTTCGCTCGCATTTCGGGATTCAGCTTGATTGCGCCCCGTTGTGGAAATGCGAAAAGAGAAAATCAAACAAAAAGATTTGTTAGTGAAGCCTAATGCGTTGGTTCAACCAAAGCACGCCCCCCTTAAGATGCTCAAGATGCTGATGTCCCCCTTGTGAGTTGCTTTTGATTGCTACAAACCTTGGGAATTGAAATTTCGTCGATCAAGAGAATCTACAAAGGACTGCCTGCCTGAGACTATCTTGCTCTCTTCCAGTTTTTATAGACTGCCAAATAGACGGCAAATTGAGAAATTCTCGGCTCGAAATAAATTCCTGTGCAAAGGACAGTTCCAATTTGAACGAAGTAATGGGCAAGAAAAATAAACCTTGTCAAATCGTTCAGATAATTTTTTTTTTTTTTTTTTAATACCAATTTGAAAGCTTTCTTCGGAACTGTTAAAATGTCGAACTTGGCATTCCCAAAGATTCCTAGTTCTTGCTTTTCTTCCGAAGTTCCATTGTACATATTCTAAGACGTATGTAGAATGCTGGAGGCATATGCGAAAGGGCCGGTTTGGGTATTCAAACTCCAGTGTTGTAATGTACCTAGGTACAAGTACCTAGGTACCGTACCTAGGTACAACTTTCAGTACCTTGTACCTGTACCTAGTTACTTTTTAAAATTGTACCTAGTACCTGTACCTTTGTACCTTTTTCATCGAAAAAGGTACTTAAAAAAGGTACTTTTCTATGTCGCGATTTCCACGAATAAATATTTATTAGCAAAATTTTTTTGATATTTTGTTTAGAAATTTGTTTAAAAAATTTCAGAATCGGTGTTTTTCGCTCACAATACGATTTGATGTTTATTTTTGCTTTGAGACGTCGAAAAAAACGTCCGTGGAAAGAATTTGCCTAATAAATATTTTACGTGGAAACGCGTTCGCAAAGAGTAAATGAATGATTTCTTAAGCTTTTAATATGTAGAGTTTTTGATTTCCGAACAAACTGAAGAGAGACCCTAAAAGCCTAGCTTCAAGTTCACATGTGAAAAAAAATCGAAATCTTTAAAACGGATTTTCGCCATTATTATTCAATGCTTAATACTTAATACATTTTGCAACACAAAAACGATTGTCGTAGCGTAAGGAACGCACACAATAACAAATTCTCAGCTCCTACCTTGGCCAATATTGACCGTCAATTCTCACTTTATAGGAGAGAGGAAGTGCGGGGAGGTAGAGAAAAATTGAGCGCTCAATTGAACAACATCGCGGTTAAACAATTAATGGAAAAAGGGAATTTTAAATTATATTAATTTAAATATGGCTCTTAACTAATGATTATATGTACTTTTATAATAATAATATTGCCTTCTTCTTCGGCTCCTGTGGAAAGGCTTTTCAGCACAGCAGATCAAATTTGTACGCCAAGGCGAAACAGGCTTAGGGGCTGTCCATTAATTACGTAAGCATAAAAGAGGGGAGGGGGTTCGAAAAATCTTACGCCTGCTTATAAAGGGTGTCTGATTTATACTAAAGTATGCTTACGTGGGGGGGGGGGGGGGTGGGGGGGTCAAATATGGTCAAAATCGCCCTTACGTAATTAATGGACAGCCCATTAGCGACGATTTATTCGAAACATTGTTGATGTTACGAGAAACCGAAAAATAGTTCGATGCACTCAAAAATGACTTTAAAACATGTAAAATAAAATTGTTGTTCATACTTTTTTATCATATATTCTATATATTAAATAAAAGAATAAAAAATATGTTCAATTAAAACTTTAAATCAAAGATTAAACAAAAAAAAAAACAGGAACTGCATTTAAAACTCTTCTGAAATTCCCTTATATGCTTTCCAAGCGTACAACGAAATGAAAACGTTAAAACTAAAATTGTTTCTTAACAAAAAAGCTTATTTAAATTTTATTTTAACAGCGTGCGACACACGTAGATCGAAATAGCACAATTTCAGAAAATATCAGAACAAATTTGACATATGAAATTGAGGCAATTTGAATTTTGTTCTGAAATTGCGTAACTTAGATTACGTTTGTCTGGCGCATATCGAATTTGGCACAAAATTCTGCAGTTTAGTTATACTAAGAGCCAATTTCACCAAAGGCATTTAAGTTTAAGTACCGATTGGCACTTAAGTACGCATTTAAGTTTCAGCCCGTTTCATCAAATAAAAATTTAGTTACGCGGAAGTACGGCAGCACCTTTTATTTTTAGTGCAACACCGTCGTAATCAGCTGATTTAAAATATAAATAAATAAGACATGGAGTCCCGCACGTGCGTTCAAAGCAAGAAGTCTATAATTGAGTGCAAACAAACTGATAAAGTTAACGCAAGAGCTATGGACATGATAAATAAAACAAGTTTCCATATACATAAATAGTTTTCTTTTTAAATCAGCTGTTTCCATTACAACAACACAGAGTTGCATAAACTCTACTTAAGTGCCCGATATGGATCACTTAAGTTCGACTTGCCATTTAGGTTGATGAAAATGAAAATCTGTACTTAAACGACGATTTTTACTTAAGTATGCTTGGTGAAATTGGCTCTAAGTGAATTTTGAAAAGTACCTTTTTTGTACCTGTACCTTGTACCTAGTTACTTTTAATTTTGTGTACCTGTACCTGGAACTAGTTCCTTTTTTTTGGAAGGAACTGTACCTGTACCTAGGTACAAAAAAAAAGGAACTGTTACAACACTGTCAAACTCCCTCCGAAATGTGGGGTTCCACGAACGAATAATCGCTATATGAAAATTTATATGCTTTAACTTTTTCGCGACCACTGAGAAAGTTCGTCCAAAGTATTTCAAAAGAAGTTATTAGGATCATACATGAAAGAATTTATGGGTTAATTGCATCGTTTTTTGTATATTTCGGATGAGGGGTGAAAAATTGCCTCCATGAGTAATAAAAAATAAATAAGTGCCTAAAACCCCTTGCGAAATAATTCCCTGCGTACGCGCCTGGCCCGTTTTCTTTTTTTTTTCGTTCAAGAATCTGCTGTCAAACAAACAAAATTCAACTCCAAAATTTCTAAAATAGCATATTTCGCTGCAAGCGAAAATCTATCTATCGAATATAATGCCGCTTACAGATTATAAGTTTAAAATCTGATTTTAGCTCCTTAAGTTGAATTTAAAAAAAAAACCCCTTGCTGCCTGCTTATGAATTTACAAATCCAATCAGCTGTTTTTTGTTTTGGTTGCTTTTCAAAAAATATTGAATCGTTTTAAGGATTTCTTAAATAAATATTAAAATGAATGGGAATAAGGAAAAACTAGCTTATGTTACTGTTGAGACGCCAGAAAATGCGGAAAATAAGGGCGACTGCAATGATGCTAATCACGAACTTATTGGCATCGATTTGTAATATGTAATTTGCAGATTGGTACAGTGCTTTTAAGTAGTGAAATCAGTCAAATAAGACCTTGGAAACGTGTAAGTACCAGAAACATGGTATTGATGAATCCATTTATCAGTATTGTGCGTTTGTAGGACCGTTACAGCAATTTTTGGGAACAAGATGTTCCTGCTATGGACGATGCTACGTTTAAGGATAATTTCCGTATGAGTAGAAACTCGTTTTGCAAACTATGCGACCTCGTCAAATGCATTGAGAAAAAGGACACAAATTTTATAACATGTATACAGTTGGAGCAGAGAGTTGCAATCGCCATGTACGCATTGGGCTCTTCGGGGGAGTATCGAACGATTGCGAATTTGTTTGGCGTTGGGCTCAGCACAGTATCGGAGATAGTGCTCGAATTCTCTAACGCAGTGTGTGAGAACCTGAGCGGATACATTTACACTTACCCACCCACTCAAGCTGAAATTCGGAGAGTCATAAAAGGATTCGAAGATCTTGGATTTCCACAATGCGTTGGAGCTATAGGTATTATAAGTAAGAAATTATGAACGATTTTTTTTCAAATTTTTTTTTTCTCTTAAAGATGGATGTCATATAGAAATGCAGCCACCGAAGTCCGACGCCGTAGACTTTAAGGGCATGGTATGGTTTTAAACCCGAAAAAAAGGCATGTTTTCATGATTTTTTTTTTGGAGACATGAATAATGTTGGTTTATTTTCTTCATATACATGTTGTAGTTAAGTGTATTTGGGAAAAAAAAAAAAATTGAAATTATCGATAGATAAATACGTGGTATCGATTCTCCGGAGGCTCCTCGAAAAAAAGTTGGTTTGCCGTGAACATGATTAGAGGTTAGCGGTTCATCTGAAAAAAAAAAGGAAACATGTTTTTAAAAGGTAATTTGTATCCCGAGGTATCGCCGTGGCCCTATTTTTTTTAATAATTTATTTTTTTTTTTGGTAGCGTTTTGAAGTCAAAAACGCGATTTTCGCTTAAAAATTGAGGTTACTTTATTATTTTAAAATAGGAAAAAAAATAAAAAAAAGGGCCACGGCGATACCTGTTGATTTATGTGTATAATAATTGAAAAAAATTTTAAAACGATCGGTCAAGTAGATTTTGCAGCATCGTGTTCACGGACTTCAAAAAAGTCGTTTTCCACAAAATCGATTTGAAATTTTTTTTTCTACACTTTTTACACTAAGGTCCACTCACTTGAATCGCTGTATCTCCTTTAGTTTTAGTACGATTTACTTGGAATTTTTACACAATACTCTTGAAATGTTGTACATTCAGAAAAAAAATAAATAAAAAAAACAACCCAAAAATTTTTTAAAACCATACCATGCCCTTAATAACTACAAAGGGTGGTATTCGAATGTTTTATTGGCTGCTTGTGACCACAGGTAAATAAACGTTAAGATATACATAAAACTGACAAGCTATGAATTTTTCAATTCGTAAAGGTGCATGTTTACGTATGTAAATATTGGATCCGCTGGCCGAAACAATGATTCTTACATATTTGAGAACAGCTCCCTAAAAAGGTTTCATGAGTCTACTGATATTTTCATTGAGCACAGCAAATTAATAAGCAATGAAAACGTTCCGGTAGTTTTGATTGGTGATTCGGCGTTCAAGTTGTCTCAGTATATGATGAAACCTTATCCGTACAAGGCCAACCAGCCAGAAAGATAAAAACTATTTAACTATCGTCTCAGCAGATGTCGCCGTGTTATTGAGAACGCATTTGGGCAACTGAAGACGCGTTTTAGAAAAATCGGAAAAGGCCTGGAATTAGTTCCAAAGAACATTAACGTCGTAATAAAAGCATGTTGTCTTTTGCACAAATTTTTGATTAATCAGAACGATGTCGTAGAGGAGTACTGGTATGAGGAATATTATCGAAATACGCAACAACCACAGCCAAATCACACCACTCTTATTGGCGAAAGCCGCGAGGAGGCAAAACGTATTCGCAATGCAATCGCGAACAGTTCTTGTAAGTAATGATCCACAAAAAAATTAGTTTTACACACCTATTTAATAACTATTTAACTCGAAATTGTTTATTTTTCTGAAATTTTTTTAAATATTTCAATAATGGCCTTGTCATTCTCATCTTGGTTTTTTATAAACTCTTTGAAATCGGCACTTATGTCCCGCAGCAGTTCGAACTGTTTTTCACTTTGAGTTTTTATAAATGAAAACACTTCCTTAATTTGACTGCCTTTTTTCTTTGCAGATTCGGAAGAGCCTGAAATTGTGGAAGCAGTTTCCTCTAGAATGGATACAGGCGACGTCGGTTCTGTCATACTTGGTGATAGAGGTGATTGGGGAGATTGTGGAGAGTGCGACATTTCACATTCAAATTCCTAAAAAATACAATATAATAAAAAAAACTGCACCAAACGTGTTGACTTTATGCATTACAAAAGATTCCAAGAATGGGTTTGCATTACAGGCATGGCTGCCAATTATTTAGTGCACTTTATTATATAGAGTCCACTGTGATGGGCTGCCTCCTGATGATCCCATTTCCTTCTTCTCGATTCTGTATATTGAATATAACATGAATCATTAGGAAACGGAACAAACATTATACATTTTACCTATATTTTTGTCGGAAATTCCGAATTTTTGTGAATATTTCTTGCGACGTAAACGAGTTACTCATTTTTTCTGATATTTCCGCATATATGTGCGAGTTTCTTTTATTTCGCCTCAGATCTGCCTCGTACTCTCGCCATATATCCACTAAAGCTTCGTCGTCATCTGTATTCCAACGCTTCCGCTTCAATTTTTTTGGTTCATCAACTTTGCGCTAATAAAAAACACAAATACCAAGTTAAATTATTGAAAAATATTAAATTTATTCACTTACACCTTCTACCATTTCCTTCTTGTTTTGTTTTTAAAAATGAAAAACATGTGATTTTGACGTTCAACGTTGAGAAAAAAGGAGTAAAACGTAAGGGTTGCAATATGAAACGGCGAAAATCATGATTTTATTTCTGAATTTAAGTAGGCTAAATTCAGCGATAAAGACTACTTTAACGATGTAAAATCAGTTAATGCAATAGTCTGTAAGCGGCATAAATAAGTAAATACGAAAATTTAGTTCCAATATCGAGAGAAGACTGTAACCTTGAACGCTTGCAACATTTTGTGGCAACTCTTTGTGCAACAAGGCCGAGCCAACGAGCTCTCTTGAGAGCTAACCAAATCTAAGACCGAACCCCCATCTCAAACGAGACTCGGTCGTGTGCTTTGGTCCAACGCGCTCGTGTTGGAACCTGCCTGAGATCAGGCAGTCTGCTTCTTTGGTTTGGTCTTTGGCTTTGTCTGCGCCTAATGCAAGTCGGGCGAGAAAAAAAACCCGTCCGCAACGTAAAGAAGTTAGTTGTCGTTAGTCAGCGAAAGAAACGCAAGCCTAACGGACGCGTGCGCGGAGATCGAACGACGCGCATGCGCTGAAAACGAAAAAGAAAAGATCCCAAAACGAATAAAAAGCGAGTAAAGTACGCAAGTAAAGCGCGAGCGCGAAGATTTCAACAAAAAGAAAAAAGATCAAACATAAAAAAACGAATAGTTGCGCGTCACACGGGCCCCTCGCGTCGGGTCTGACAGGCCGGTTCCGCAGTTTGAATTCTCGTACGAATGACAAGATTGACGCACGCAGCATCGACATCTTCAGCAGCAGTAGGCACGTCAGCGAGTGTTGCTGATGATGCCGACGAGACTCAAATATATTGTGTTCTTGCTGTTGTTGGCAGTGTTGGTAATTTTCGGGACGACAGCACAAGAACTTTGAAAGCAATTAAGCCACCGCCAGCTGCACCGCCGCCGCCAACACCACCATCAACAACAACAACAACAACAAGAACATTACAAATAAATCAACGAAAAATGAAGTCGCACACGCTGCTTTCGCTGATCATGCTTGGTTGCATCCTGCAAGCGGCGCACAGTTTCAACTCGGCGGCAGCTTTAGACCCCGCTCTAGGGACTAGTGCACATGAACCGAAATTCGGCGAGCGTCTGCTGCCGCTGTCACGCAAGAAAGTCATGACGGCACCGATTTCTTCAGGCGCCATGACGTTCAAGAATCAGCTGAGCAGGAGCAACTACCTCGTTGCGTCGCTGGCGTCGTCACGGTCGCTACAGCACCAGAACGAGCAACAGGAGCAGAAGCTGTACACGATTGCGCTACGCAGTTTGGATGGGGAAAATGACGAGGAGAGCTCTGATGACGCAATGCGCAGCCGCCAAGCGAAGCAACTCAATCGTCGCGAGGACGTCAACGTAAATACGCTCGATCATTCAGCGATCGTTAGCTCGATCGCTGAGGTTTCCGCAGCTGCGCAACTGGCAGCGATAAATGTTTCAAAAGCCGATCGCTTGATTGAGATGTCAACGGAGTTTTTTATCGTACCGACAACGAGTACAGCCTCACCATACCAGCCAGCACCGGCGCCACCGGCATCGCAGTCTGCTTCGAAAATTGCGATCGTTGGCGCAAAGACGCGTGTTAACAGTCTGCCAGCGTTGGTAACATCCCAGTCACAGATCACAGTTGGCAATAATGCAACAACGCCGCCGACAATCGTCGCGACCTTCCCCGGCACAAGTGGCTTCAGCGGTCTGCGTAAGGAGCCCTGGGTCATACCTGTACTTGTTTTGGCCACACTCACGATGCTGATGATGGGCGCCTTTGAGATTTTCGTGCTATTCAAGGCGTGGCGTACATCACCGTCGCGACGGCATCTCTTTCTTGGCCAAATGTTGCTTTTGGGCCTCTTCGGCTGTGCCAGTCTGGGAGCCATACTCACCGCACAACCGTCCCTGTTAAGCTGTGGCGCGATACGTTTCGGTGTCGGTGTCTCGTATGCTTTAGTTTTCGCCGCGCTTCTCGTCAAATGTGTATTTTTGATAAGTCTTAATGGCGGCGTCTATCTCCCGGCCCCGTACCAGGGACTTCTGCTGCTATTCGCCGTCCTCATACAAGTCGCCATTGGTGCCCAGTGGTTGCTCACACAACCGCCGGAGATCTATACGCTTAGTGTACCGATCGTTGGCAGTGGTCTGCTAGCGTCAACGGTCGCCTCAAGTACATTAGTTACAGCGTCGAAAATTGCTGCTTCAACGCCAACGACGGCGGCAACGGCGGCGGCACTCTTTCATCCCACGAATGCGGACTTGTATACACGCGTCACATCTACGGGAACCATACTCATTCCGCTCTGCAAAACCCAATTCTCCGAGCTGCTATTCTCGCTGATCTACATTATCTTCCTGATCATGTTCGTTGCGGTGTTGGCGATCAAATCGCGCGGAATACGCGATAACTATCGTGAGGCGACATATATTGGGCTTGCCATCGGTGGTGCCATACCGATTTGGCTCGGCTGGACGCTGTGCGGCTTAGCGGTCGCCGAACGGCATAAAGACGCTTGCATTGCGTTCGGTCTCGTCGCCACGTCCGCTACAGTGTTTCTTGTCATGTTCATGCCAAAGGGCCGCCAGTTGGCTGCCATGGGCAAAGAAGGACTCTACGTCGAGGATCGTGAGGAGCAATTCAGTTCGCTGAGTCGTGCTGGCTCCGGTTATTCGCCATCTTTCTTCCATTTTAAGCCGATCAAATATGGCGTCATGAGTGGAGGCGGCGGTGGCGCTCTGCAACACAGTGCGTCGAATACTCCAAATGGCAATAGCGGAGGAAAGCATTGCTCAAATGGCGGAGGTAAGTCCATCCGAATTGGATAAATCAGCCGTCAGCACTGTGTAGATACAAACATTAATTTATAAAAGGGCTATCCTTGTCTTTAAAAATTCCCGAACAAATAAGGGAAAGGGGTCGTTCATCTCATCGTCAAATTTTTTTTTGGGGTTATCGGTCATAAAACAAGCGTTAAAATATAAAATACCAGCGTCTTAATGTTTATTGGTACTATTGGAATGTTATTTTTATATCCGACACACTCTGTGTCGCGGGTATATTGCGTTTGTGTGATCGTGTGTAACATCTAGAACCAATCGAGTTAGACCATACAAAATGTGTTTAGAAATGATCAGTGTTACCAGGAGATTCATTTTAGACATGTCCGTCCGTCTGTCTGTCTGTATATAGTTTTCTTATCGAAGGAGTTGAGAGAGAATGGGCCCGATCGAACCATTTTTTTTTAGGATATCTCCAGTAATAGGATCTCTTATGAAAATCATTAAAACTGGTCTAAAACCGCAATTTGTGAAGATATTTTGTCTCTTATTTAAGCCTTCGATTAAAAACTATATAGCTTTCTGTTTATATACCTATGTCGGGTATTGTATGGTCAGACTCGTCTGACTATAACACCCTTATATGTTTTTTATTTGTTTTCTTTACCATTTAAATCGTTGAAGACATTAAAAGAGGGAGCGAAAAAAAAAAACATCGCACCTCACAAATTCATCAATCACTCAACAAAAGCAATTGGCCAAAAACAATAACAACATAAAAACGCCCCCTGATTTTTAGTTTTTTCAACTGAATAATTCCTTACACAATCGAAATCCGGAACTCTTGCAGGCAAGCATAATTTTCAATTATTGCCGCATTTACTCACGTAACGAAACCCACGATTGAGGAACAGAAAGAGACGAAATTAATTGAATACAAATAATAATTAAAGTATTTAATTGAACAACAAATTATTAGAAAAGAACAAACAAAAGAATTGCAGTCGGCCTTCCATCACTCGAATCTACATCATCCGAAGAATTTGTTGGAGTAATGAAGGCATTCAGGGCACAGGCCTAAGGCAGTCGATTTTCGGGCGCGATTAAACTTTTATATATATAAATATATGATCAGTGTTCATGGCGTCCTCAATTTTGCACTTTTTCTCAGCAACATTAACAATATATTCTATTGATTTTATCAATATTATAAGGTTTCAGACGCAACCACAATCTTTAAGACTAAATGATACACTAATACCTATGCCTACATTTTCTATCCTGATTATAGTATTAACAATTCTTAAGGTTATTTAGGCCCTGGGAAACAGGGCAGCTTTTGGGATAAAGTCGGCACTGCTCGACTCAGTTCGAATGGAAGTTTGACTGTATTTGAAGACCGGACTATCTCGACCATCTCTTTCGCTGTGGACTAGGGGTGTCCAGAATAAAAAAAAAAATATCGATATTTGACATTTCGATATTTCAAAACAATATCGAATATCGACAAAATATTATTTGAAAAAAATATCGATATATCGATATATCGGCAGTACATACCCTGTAAGAAACGCGTATAGTTAAGCTCTAGTGTTTTATTAGTTCCAACTCCCCCAGTACTTAAAAAAACATACTATAATAATAAGGGACGCATGGGGATGTGATATGGAAGCATTTTTCTTTCTTTCCCGTGCGTCTCTTGACAAAAAAAAATGTTTTTCTATCCGAAAGTCTTACTGTGCAAATCTCGTCTTAGTGATAAAAAGCACTGATTTGGCAACACTGGTTTTCTTATTGACAAAAAAATATCGTTTTTCGATACTGCCAAATCAGTATCTATACATCGAAATATCAAAAAATAAAGTATCGAGTACAAATTTCGTTGCGATTTTTCGATATTTTTGATACTTCGATATTATCGATATTTTTTGGCCAAGCCTACTGTGGACTCCCATTCTCCCACCTTTATTTTGTAATGCATACCTAATTGCATTACCACTTATACGAAAAGTAATCGAAAAGGTTTGATTTTGTAATGCATTACTATCTGCATTCTCAATTAATTCTATAGAAGTATGCAACGCTTTGCTTTCGCGGTGAATACATTCGGCTACACATTACCTTTTCGATTACCAATTTTTTCAATACAATTAAGCTTGCATTCCAATTTTGCATTCCTATTCCATCTATGAAAAAATGCATAACTTTGGTAATGCACTACCGAAATAACTGCTGGCATTACATACTTTCAAAAAAGATCTCTTTAGCTCTATTTACTTCAGCAGCTTTCTTGCTTGTTTTATTCTCGAAATTTTTATTCTTTTATATGCCACAGTTTTCTCTGTCAGCTGTGTTAACGGTCTTCAAATCCAATATTTCATATTTTAATTTGATATTACAATATTTCTACAATAGCTTAGCAGTGCTAAATTTACAATTTTATGAATTTTTTTTTTTGATTTTAATGTCATGATTCTATGGAAATATGTATTTTAAAACAGGCCCTACGACCACGCCCATTAATACAAAGTATTCTTGAGATTTTCAAGGGGCCTCATATGCCGAATTTTGTTTTATAATTTTTTGAAAACCGCCCCTTTGCCACTGGCACATTTGAAACATTTGAAAATTCATTTGGGGCCTAACTATGAGCACAAATAGGGCATTTTACACCATTAAAATATAGTAACGAGTCTTAGTTATTCATTTAGAATTAAGAGTCAAAATGTAATTTTTATACCCGACACACTCTGTGTCGAGGGTATATTGCGTTTGTGTGGTTGTGTGTAACACCCAGAACTAGTCGAGATAGACCATACAAAATATATATAGAAATGATCAGCGTCACCAGGAGAATCGATTTAGACAAGTCCGTCTGTCTGTGCGTCTGTCCGTCTGTTTGTATACAGTTTTCTTATCGAAGGAGTTGAGCTATGTTGACGAAATTTGGTATGCCAACTCACAGGCACATGAGTAAGAACAAGTTCGAGAATGGACCCGATCGAACCAGTTTTTAGGGGTACCTCCTGTACTAGGGTCTGTTACGAAAATCACAAAAACTGCTTTAGTGATGATATAATTTTTTGAATACTCTCTCAATTTTGTAACTAAACAAAATATACTTGCGATCAAATTTTTTAATGTTTTCTTTCTAATGTAAAACATTTTTAGTTTTTTATGATAGTTTATGCAATTTTGTACCTTTTTCATTCAGAAGAGCTCCAAAAATATATAGTTTATGCATTCTATTTATCATGATATGTCGTAAGTACTTCAGCCACTAGTTATGTATCGAGTAATTTTAGTTATGATATCAATGAATATTTCATATCAGCTGTTCTGTAGTGGAATTCAAACTTTTTGAGAATCGGTCATATTCGACGCATGAGTACTCTGCTTTAGCGTTCCCCAATAATATGAGCAAAATTTTATCTAATTATTTTTAATTGTATAAAAATAACATATTTTGCTGTAAAATATATTGAGTTCTTATGAAAAACCTTTGATTAACACTTATATATATCTGATTTTTAACAAAAATTTTAGTTCATATTACATGATTATAAAATATTTGTTAGACCGGAACCGGAATTTTCAGGGGGCGTGCTACGTTTTTGATTTTTCCATAGGAATGCATGCACAGGGGGCCTACTTCAATTCAACACACACGTTTTTTGCCAAGTGCCATTTATAGTACTATGTGGTCTAAACTTTATTGCGGCTGTATTGCTTTTGTTGAATGTCCAACCTGTGTGGTGAAAGTCCATATTCCATACAATTTTTCCATCCTCCGCTCACCCGTCTCGGTGATTTTTTCCCGCCATAGCCAAGTGTCACTTGTTGTATTGTGCAGGGACTGAAAATAACAGTTTCAATGTCTTTAAAAATTTTAAAAAGCCAGGACAACAAATTGTCGCACAGAAATCTTTTCGATGTCATTGTGATCCTCAGGACATTCTCTATACGAATCCGGGATGCATTTTATTTTCATAACTTTTTTAGAAAAAGTCCAATATTAACTGGTAAATACTGACTTTTATTTTTTCAGTCAAACAATAACAGTTAAACTGGGCCAAATATTTTTTTTGGCAAAAATAAAAGGCTTTGCCAAATAACAAATAAACCGTCACTCCAATTTAAATAAATTTTATACCAATTGATAGGTCTCAGTTTCTAGAATCCAAAAATACATCTGTGGTCTTATGGAAGAGTAGCTTAAGTCGACTTAAGCTTAAAATGAGTTATTAATACCACTGAATTCCCTCCAAAGAGCCGCATCATTAGGTAAAACCCTTGTCTCCGTAACATTCTTCTAGGAAAAGTGGTTAAGACAGAAACGTCCAATGATTATCGAATTATGTATTTTTGGATTCTAGAAACCTATCCTATCAATTGGTGTCAAATTTATTTAAATTGGAGTAACGGTTTATTTGTTATTTGGGAAAGCCTTTTATTTTTGCCAAAAAAAATATTTGGCCCAGTTTAACTGTTATTGTTTGACTGAAAAAATAAAAGTTAATATTTTACAGTAATTTTTTTTCAAATAAAATACAAGTCAAAAATTACCTTTTTTTTGTAACTTTTACTATAAAAGTCATAACTGGTTCGGTCCCTGGTATTGTGTGGTAGTCAGTATGCCAGAATGAATCGATACAAACCAGATTAATTTTACATAAGCATGGCCGCTTTGTAATCAGCGCCCTTTAAGAACCTATGTACTTGTAAACTTGTAAACTTGTAAAATTACCAAAGTAATGCATTTTTTCATCGATGAAATAGGAATGCAAAGTAAATTGAACAAATTTGCATGGAGAGGTTATCGAAAATGTAATGTGTAGCCGAATATTTGCAGTGCGAAACGAAGTCTTCACATATAAGTAGTATAATTTTAGGCAAAAATATAAGCCCGTAAATTCAATCTATTTTGCATTACTTGAGAATGGAAATAGTAATGCATTACAAAATCAAGCCTTTTCGATTATTTTTTGTACAGCTGGGAATGCAAATAGTCATTCATTCCATTCGCTAGGACATCGCCGTGCTAAAAATAATCGATTCTGTAATGCATAAACAGTACGCCTTTTGAATTACTTTTTGCATTACCATCGGTTACAAATAACTGCTGGGCACTGCCTAATACTCGTCGGGCGTTTACTACATTAGAATGGTTTAGAACTTCAATAGAAAAGGTAATGTATAGAGCTGGAGTGGATCCGTGGGTAAGGTGTGTGCGTGTGCGGTGTAGATTTCTTTTTGTTTTATTAAAATATAAGGCGTTTAAATTTATTTCATATGAATGCTTACACCAAGAACGATACAATTGTGGTACTCATGCAGTTTCGCAAATGCCTTCGCAACTTTTCCCATCGTAAATTTTCATATAACTTTTGACAGTTGTGTGACATATTTCTCATTTCCCACAATTTTCGAAGCTGCATGAGTCCCACTAATATAAGATTACGACATGCGCAGATTTTAATTTTATTCGAGCACTTGTGACGTTTTTGTTGCTGCTGCCACAAAGTTCCGTATATTTTAAAAATATTTTATTCAGGTTATTAAGTTATGTTTTTCGTTTTTTGGTTATTGGTCGTTTCGCAAGAACCCAATAAACACAAAAACGAGGATGATATCGTAACGATATCGAGACGAATTCGAGAAAACTAAATTTCTCGATATCGCGATTTTGCACTCGCGACGATATCGAGACGAATTCGAGAAAGCTGAATTTCTCGATATCGCGATTTTTCACTCGCGACGATATCGAGACGAATTCGAGAAAATTGAATTTCTCGATATCGAGATTCTGGACTCGCGAAGATATCGAGACGAGTTCGCGAAAATCAAATTTCTTCGAGATCGAGATTCGGACATTCGCGAATCGATATCGAGACTCGTTACGTTCGCGTAAAATCCAAATTCTCGATATCGAGATTCTGGACTCGCGAAGATATCGAGACGAGTTCGCGAAAATCCAAATTCTCGATATCGAGATTCTGGACTCGCGAAGATATCGAGACGAGTTCGCGAAAATCAAATTTTTCGTAGATGCGCTGAATCACATGTAAACGAATTCGAATCTTCGAACTCGAGTCATAATCGATTCGAGAATTTGTTTATTAGGTCCTTCTTATTTTTCTTCTTTCCCTTATGTGTTTCGAGTTCAAAACGAGTTCACTAAACTACTTTCTAGGATTTCGTTTTTTTCTCAAATTCGTAACGAATTTGTGGCGATATAATCTTCGTTTTTGTATTTATTGGGCTAAAAATGTTTCGTCTCGATATCTTCGCGAGTCCAAAATCACGATATCGAGAAATTGATTTTCGCGAACTCGTCTCGATATCTTCGCGAGTCCGAATCTCGATATCGAGAATTTGGATTTTCGCGAACTCGTCTCGATATCTTCGCGAGGCCAAAATCACAATATCGAGATTTGATTTTTCTCGAATTCGTCTCGATATCTTCGCGAGGCCAAAATAACGATATCGAGAAATTTGATTTTCGCGGACTCGTCTCGATATCTTCGCGAGGCCAAAATCACGGTACGAAACTTTAATTCTCGAAGGTAGTTTTGTTAATTTGTTTCCAAATCGGAAGGCATTCGAGGTAAATATAGAATCAAGCTAAACTTATAAACGAAAAAAAGTCATTCATTTCAATTCGGCGAAGACGGCGTAATGGGTAAGCAGACTAGAAACATGACTAGATATCAAGAGGTTCGGTGTTCAAATCCCACAGGCAGTGGATTCAAAAGCGTGGTTACCAGCAATAGAACCGTTTTTTTTTTTTTTTTTTTTACCGAAAATAGTATTATAATAAGACTGTTATTTGAATTTTACATTAAATATAAAAATTAATGATTTTTTTGCTAATCGTCCGTTAAGGATTCGAGAGCGATGAAAATCTCGATTCGCTAGCGATTCGAGTTAAGGCTCGTTAACGATTCGAGAACGATGAAAATCTCGATTCGCTAGCGATTCGAGTTAAGGCTCGTTAACGATTCGAGAACGATGAAAATCTCGATTCGCTAATGATAAGTGACTCTCTCACGATATCGAAATCGTCTCGATATCGTCTCGAATTATCGTCGCGAAACATTTTTAAGAGAAAACGATATTGCCTCGATATCGTTACGATATCGTTGTGTTTATTGGGAATATCTTATTTTAAGGACGATGTAAGTATGTGTGTACATGCGCAGAAGAATCAAATTTTGAACACTGATTGCCGTAACCTTATAATCAGTGCCGGCCACGGAAGCAAGCTAGAAGCAAAAAGACCGTAAGCACCAGTGTTGCCACTTTGCGGATAATTATACGAAATCCGCGTCTTTTCGCTTGCTTCTGTATCTTCAGTGTAGGTACAATTTGTTTTTCGAACAATTTATGCATAATTAGGGCGAATTGCTATTTTTAAAAAATTTGCTTTTTTGTTAGAAAAAAATGCTGCACATAAAACCGCATCGTTATGCTAATAAAATATCGATACGTTTTAGATGAGCCAGCATGCTGGAGTAGTTTATCGGCCCTGATTATTGTTGAAATTAAAGATGTTGCTACGTTTAAACTTATTAATTTTTTCGAACTTAAACTTCAAATGTTAGAAATGTACTGTGCAAGTTTGAAAATCGACACAAAAGTAGTTTGGGAGATAGATTAATTAATGTGTCTAGCTGTGACATTTGTAAAATGGTTTATTTTCCCTTGTGTATCTTTTATGTATAATTAAAAAAATTGTATGTATAATTTTGTTCGAAAAATATACATTTTTTGTATAATTTATCTATGATTTGGTGGCAGCACTGGTAAGCACTCGTATGTGCACAAAATTGCTCTCAAATGAGAAGCAAAGCTGAGAGCCAAAAATTCGTTCACTTGAGTGCACATATAATATTATATTAACAGGGTGTTTCGCATAAGGATGTATATCCGAAAGGAGGTGATAGGGGTGCTCAATATCGACCAAAAATCGTATGGGAGGGGGGGAGGAAAATGCTTCCCTAAGGATTAGAGGGCCTTAAAGTTTTTAGGCAGTAAGTCAGAAAAAAAAATTATCACGATAACGGTTCATCGTAAGAAAAAAAACTTTTAAGCGATTTGAAAGCCAATTCTAGGGCTTTTTAGGCAAAATTAAATTCATGGTAAGAATTTAAGCCAATGATGGTTAATTAAGGGTCAAAGTCAAAAATTCTGAAAAAAAATTTATTTTTTTTACTTTGAGAGCCATTTTGGTATGAAAAAGGTCCTACTTACACATACTTTTCTAATTTTTTTCAAATCCTTAATTAATTTACTTCAAATCTGTGTACATTTGTCATACCTTATTCGGTTTAACCTCAGGACCAATAGGTTTAAAACAAATTGAACTTTTTTTATGTGATGAAATTCTTAAAAGAGCAATCTTTGGCTTACAATGGCCAGCCCAATTTCTTATTTAAGACAAATTTGGTTTAAAATTTTCGAACTTTAACTGGAAAATTGGTTTTTTTTTGCTGAGATTATTTAATTGATTTTTTAAATTTATTTTTTCCTGAGGTTAAACCGCTAATAAGGTATGACAAATGTACCACGATTTGAAGTAAATTAATCGAGGATTTTGAAAAAAATTAGAAAATATGTGTTAATAGGACCTTTTTCATACCAAAATGGCTCTAAAAGTAAAAAAAATAGAATTTTTTCAGAATTTTTGACTTTTACCGCTTAATTAACCATCATTGGCTTAAATTCTTACCATGAATTTAATTTTGCCTAAAAAACCCACGAATTGGCTTTCAAATCGTTAACAGTTTTTTTTTCTACGTGAACCGTTATCGTGATAGAATTTTTTTTCTCGACTTACTGCCTAAAAACTTTAAGGCCCTCTAACTCCTTAGGGGAGCATTTTTCCACCCCCCCCCTCCCATACGATTTTTGGTCGATATTGAGCACCCCTTCCCTCCTTTCGATAAATCCTTATGCGAAACCCCTGTATATGGTTGAGTGGAAAAAGTCAAGCGAAACGGAGCTGCTTCGGATGAAGCTAGATGAGAACGTATATTTTTTCAGCATTGATACACTTCGAAGAAAATGAATTTTTTATACTTCAGGAATTTTTTCATCGTTGTTCTTAACATTCAGTTATTTTATTATATAATATATATAAATTTAGCGCATCATTGATTTGTACAATAATTCTCTGCTCTGCACTGTAAATTTTTAAGATAAAAGAGCTCAAGATGAGCTGAAAAAGCTCCAAAATGACCCATCCCTACCTCTTGAACGAGTTTTTGCGACATATCGATCCAGGGACATACTCAGTTCTAGAGAACAAAATTTTTCGGCTCTAAGAAATATTTATTCAACGTTGTATGAAAACATCCACAACTGTTTCTCGCTGTGTAATCTACACGCATACAAACGCAATTAGTAAATGTAGTGGTGGCCGGCACTGCTTCCCAGCAGTTATTTGTAACCGATGGTAATGCAAAAAGTAATTCAAAAGGCGTACTGTTTATGCATTACAGAATCGATTATTTTTAGCACGGCGATGTCCTAGCGAATGTAATGCATGCCTATTTGCATTACCAGTTGTACGAAAAGTAATCGAAAATACAGTAGAATCTCGCAAAAGTTACCGCTCGAATGAGTTAAACGCTTGGTTTAGTTAATCGAATTTCAGCTCCCACGTAGCGTTCTAAAATGTTAATTTTGGCGTTAACTTTTCTGTGCGTAATTTTTTTCTTTTCCTTTTTTTTATTAAATCACCCCCATTTCGTGTGTATTACGTGGAATAGCGAAGAAAAACAAATTAAGACAACGCATATCATAACGGTAACAGTTTAAAGTGACAAATTCGATCGAAGCGTGCAGCCTTATTGTGAAATAGAAGTTGTTACAAAAAATTGAGTTAAGCTATATCTGTGTAAAACTGATTTAAAATGAAAACTTTAAATAAAATAAGCATGTAATGTTTGCATAAACATATTTTTATGCATGTAGTCTTTATTTAATTAATTTTTTCGATTTTGAAAGACATTTGGAAAAGTTAATAATTGGGAAAAGTTGATTACCCCTGGGACAAATCGATTAACTTTTGCGAGATTCTACTGTACTTGATTTTGTAATTCATTACTATTTGCATTCTCAAGTAATGCTATAGAAGTATGCAACGCTTTGCTCTGAGAGTGGCCATATAAGGCAACACATTACCTTTTCGATTACCTGTCCATGCAAATTTGTTCAATTTATTTTGCATTCCTATTTCATCGATGAAAAAATGCATTACATTGGTAACGCACTTCCTAAATAACTGTTGGGTTATAATCTATCGTCCTTGGCTTACACGAAGCTGTCACAGCACTTTCGAATTCAGAACAGAAATTCTTTTATTGCTGTTATGCAACTCCGTTTTTCATTCATAATAATGGAATAGAGTATTTTTTTTTAACTTTACCATTTTTCCACTTTTTCTTGGTTGAGTGAAGATTTGAACTTGGGCCTCCTTACTGCTGAGCGCAGACGCTATTCACTGCGCCATGACGACCTCTGATCCATACGCAGCAAATTTATTATATCAATGTTCGAGAAATTTTCCCCGCGTTTACTGTAGGGGAAAAAAAAAACACCTAGGACCTATGTATATATAACCCTGATTACAATATTAGCAAAATTAATCTATTACATGTGTGCTTTCCGTAATACATTTTGTGGGCGCAAGCCATTTAACGGTGCGCCGCTGGGTTCTATCTGAAAGCTTCCCAGTAGAAATTGACAATCTGATATTATGTTGATTTGAGAACAATTTGTTTTTATTACTTTTTCAGACATTTGCAGAAATAAAATATTGCGTCTCGTGGAGCCTCGTGTTAGTTCGAATCCTCAAATATTCGAAAATTTGTACATGAATGTTGTCAGGTTAGCGTTTCAAGGAGAAGCTAAAATTTTTTTTCTAAAGTTACCCGCAAAACAAATAGTTTAGCTTTAAGGCGTTTTAGCCATAAATTTAACCTTTTTAAATTTTCTACGTTTGGAAATCTCGAAATTGGAAATTAGAATTCTTTAAATGGCGTCTTTTTAGAGAAAACCACCAAAAGTAATGCTAAATGGGATTTTCAGAAGGATGTCAAAACCACCAACTTGGTTTTCTACACAGACATACATTCAGCTAATTGTTTTTTTTAGTTTTGACGGTCTTAGACCCTTTCCAGCAAAAAAATTGATCATCCAAAGATTAATCTTGGATTGATCCTGTGGGGACTACTCCGCAAATCTCCGAGTCTCGTGCATTTTGTGCTCCTTTTTAGCATTTTTTGTCCTTTCGGGCTAGAAATATTTTTGAGTACCTAATGGAGGACAAGGACCTCCAAATGGAGGACAAGGAGAGGAGCATCACAAAGTTATCAACCGTTTTTATCTCCTGAAAGATCGCCAAGCGATTAATCTTTTTTATCCCGAGAAAAAATAATCGAATTTCAAGTAATAAGACTATTCGGAATTTTGACGTTTGTTTCAATCGCTTTATTTTGTATATTTCTCTATACAATGTATTTCGGCGAATTCGCTTCCGGCTTCATCAGGATGATTCCTAATTCTAAAGCCATATCTGAGTGCTAATTCTATTTATACTCATTAGGTAGCTTAAACAAATAGTAAATCTAGGTGGTGAGGGGTTGTTTTTGATGGTTTGCTTTTGTTGGTGGTTAAGTTGTGGCAGGTAACAGGTAAGATTTTCGTGCATGTTTCTTTTCCGGGTTTTTTTTTTGGGTGCTTGTTGGTTGCTTATGTGTTGGTTATAACAGGTACCTAGTACGAAGAATTTTCTGGGGTGTGTTTGATCCGATTTTTATGGCCTTGTTTTTAATTTTGGCTTGAAGTTTTATGCCTTTGTTTTTAATTGGAATGCAATCGTTGTCTTATAGGAGATCCATTTTGTTTGAACTACTTATTCAGGTATTTGAATAGCCGTGTGGATACGTTGCCTTTATCTCCATTAAATAAGGATAGTGGTTGGTGCTTGTGTATTTCCACGCTCTCAGCTGTATCCAGTTTTCAGTGTTTTTTCACATTCTTAATTAAATATTTCTATGTCTCTCCATTTATGAGTTTTTTTTTTCATTTTTTTTTGTGCATTTTTGAAGGTGACCTTTATTGACTAGTGATTAGATTTTTTTTTATTCAACTAAAAGGTGTTTCTTCTCTCTTTCCCTCTTTCCCTCTCTCTCTCTCACTCTCTCTCTCTCTCTCTCTCTCTCTCTCTTCTCTCTCTCTCTCTCTCTCTCTCTCTCTCTCTCTCTCTGTCTCTCTCTTTAAAATTAAAAGCGAAAACAATTACGCGATCGTTTAATGACGTCACGATTAACTTAATTTATTTACACATCGTTCAACACCTTTTATCTATCTGACTGCATGTTCGAAAAGCCGTGATATAATCAACCCATCAGCGTTATGATCATTATGGTCATTTGTTGCACGAGTGTCTATGACAAATTATGTCTCAAATGGAAGAAAGATCCCAATCCCCAGACATCATCTCATCTCGAAAGCATTTTTATTATTTTTATTCGTTGTTGTTGTTGCTGTTGTTGTTTTTTGTCTGTCTGCGGGAAAATTCCGGTTAATTTCGTACGCTGCGGTAAGTCCGTCTTTTTGTCTGTCTGTCTGTCCATCGGTCGGTCCGTCTGTCTTTCTGTTGCTGCTGCTCCTGTTGCATCCATCTAATGTGTTGCCTGGATTGGCCGGATAGCTGCAGCGGGCATGCTGCAATGTTACAACACGATTTGGTGATGTTTGAAATTGTTTAACGTCATCGACGTCGCTAATTGCTATTGCAAGTCTAGACCAGTTCGGGTTCAGGTTCGGGTCGGGTTTGGGCTCGCTATTCGGGTTCCAGTTTGAGGTATGTTTTCTGGGTTAGTGAATGAGCGCGGAACGAGTTCCATTTTTGCGGTCTCTTTTTTATTTCTGTCTTTTGTCTTGCAACAATCATTTGAAAATATTGGGGGTGTTCACGCAGGAGCCCATTTATCGGTTGTTTTGCTTTTTGAAATTCCACACCCACCGGTTAAGCGACTGTTTTGGATTTGATTTTTTAAAAGAAATAATTTTTGTATCGCTGTCATTTTTTTGTAAACAAAAATACCGGGTTGGATTCTAAGGGAGTTTTTGAAAATATCTGCGAGAATTCTGTTGGCCCCGAATACTGCCAAATGCTTCCTAATCGCTTTCTTATTCTGTTCAGAGTAATAACCTAATGTAGACCGGTGTGAGTGCCCCGAATTTTATTAGGCTAGCGGCTCGAAAATATTCACAAATAAGTATTCACAAAATGATTTTGAGCATTCGGATGCGCAATCCCGAATGTTGGCGTGTGTAGACCAGGGTTTAAAAGAAAAGAAATCACGAATTATAAAGTTAGAAAATACAGAGACAAAGACAGAGACAGAGAGAGAGAGAGAGAGAGAGAGAAGAGAGCGAGAGAGAGAAGAGAGAGAGAAGAGAGAGAGCGAGAGAGAGAGAGAGAGAGAGAGAGAGCGAGAGGGGGAGAGAGCGAGAGAGAGAGAACGAGAGAGAGAGCGAGAGGGGGACAGAGCGAGAGAGAGAGAACGAGAGAGAGAGCGAGAGAGACACAGAGAGAGAGAGAGAGAAAAGAGAGAGAAGAGAGAGAGAAACAGAGAGAGAAACGAAGTTCTCTCAAGGCTATTGAGTGAAATTCCTCGACATATGTATGTATTTTTTGATTGAACTGCCCACTTAATTTCAAGTCTTTCCAACTTCATTAAGAGGACATAGGATACAAAGATGTGAGCATGAGATACAACAGCGCGCTGGGGAAAAAAGATGGAAGAATGGAAGACAAAAGAGAGAAGGCAGAAGGTGAAGCAGCAGCAGGAACTGAAGAAGAGGATGCAGTGGGAGCATGGAACCTCTTGTTACAGCTTCGGTCAGTTACATTCTGTGTTCGTCTGCCACGCGATATCATTTACAAAGACGACGTGTACCACCAGCAACCAGTTGAGCTACCTCAGATACTTAATTCAAAATTGACTGGCTGACTGGCTGTTTGTCCCTCTGTCCGTCTAGCTGCCAGTTTGTCTTTCTGGCCGAATATGGAAGCATGGCAACTTGTTTGCTTGCTTGCAACGCATCTTCTTTCATAATTGACGCTGATCGATTTCATGCCGCATGCCGTGCATTCCTTATGCGCTGAGAACCGACGAGAAACAGCAGGAGCAGGAGTAGGGGCAGCGGATGGAGCTGGGAATAGGAAAGGAGATGGAGATGGAGATGGCGACTAGCGAATGAATACATGAATGAGTGAGATATTGAAGGTGCATTGATGGTGTGTGCCTTGGATGGACGGTGGATATGCTTAAATCGGCTCCGATGGATAGCTGTCAATCATGGCTTTTCCTTTTTTATTTATATATTTTCCTTAATATTTTTTTATTTAATTCTTTTTTTCCCCCTGTTTTGAGCGACACATGAAATGAGAATGCATATCATCGACTGTTGTAATTGCCGATTGGACAGCTACAATGGGAGTGCGGAGCTGGTTTTTATTTTATTTATTTTTATTTTCTTTTGTGCGAGTACCGGCTTTAGATTCCTCATTTTCATCGTCATCGTGATCGTCATCTCCATCGACATCGTCATCGTTGCCGTTGTCGTTGTCGTTGACGTTTACGTCGTTACTAGCCGCTTCGCCTGGCGTGTAACCTTGAAATTGCGAAAACATTTTTGAAGTTCATTTTCTTTGGAATTTTTAATGGGCATTGTTGCATTTTTCGACGCTCCCCACTTAACTCGACTTTTCCGGCGAGGAGTCGTCTTTGGTGCAATTCAGCAATTCAACAATCTTGAGCGTTCTTGAGTGCAATTTTTCAGTCGACTCTCTTGACTAGTCGATCCGATGACTGTTGATTGGTGAATGTTGATTGTTGAATGGTGGTGATGACTGCTGACTGGTGACTGTTTACTTCCTTAAGTGGTGTAAATTTCGCAGCATTCAACATGAAATTATTTATTGAAAGCATGTAATTTGATTGAATGATTGATTATGACCCATTTAGAGGTTTTTTCTTAATTTTTTTTATATTTTTATTTTTCTATAAAAGGCGGACATGATTATAATGTTGGCTAACTTAGTACTAAGTGGTCGACAAGCTTGATGAAGACGTGACCGAGCGTTAAGAAGAGCCACTCAGTATGTTGATTGTTTGTGGTTAACTTTAAATGCTCACTTTCATTGAATCAATAGAAAGGATAAAACAAGAGGCCAGAGAAGTAGGGTTGAGAGAGAGAGAAAGAGAGAGAGAGAGAGAGAGAGAGAAAGACATTGAAAGAGAGAGAGAGTGTGTGAGAGGGACACAGAGAGATAGAGAGAGTGACACAGAGAGGTAGGGAGAGTGAATCAGAGTGGTAGAGAGAGTGACCGAGTGAGAGAGGAGGTGAAAGATGGAGTGAGTGAGAGAGGGAGTGAGAGAGTGATTGAGGGAGGCAGTGAGAGAAGCTGTGTGAGAGGAAGTGAGAGAGGGAGTTAGAGTGGGTATGAGAAAGGGAGTGAGAGAGGGAGTGCAAGAGGGAATGAGAGAAGGCA
>CM035806.1:123894250-123935893 GCA_020466095.1 Chlorops oryzae | reverse complement strand
AACTAGATTAGGATCGAAATCTTGGAAATCGAGATAATCACTTAAAGTGTAAATAGCATATAACACAGATTTGGATAAAACTGTAAAATTTTACGAGGAATTTTTTCCTTGCTCATCATCAGCTGTAATGGCGGAAGTTATGATTGGAGGCAATATCTAAGTCGTAAACAAATCTCGCCGAAAAATGCTATTGATGCTATAGATGTTTGTCCAAAAAAAACCTTTCCAGCCACTTTTCTTCTGCTTAAAATTATAGCAACGCTGCCAGTATCAACCAGTACAGCCGAAAGGACATTTTCATGCTTAAAGCGCATTAAAACTTATTTAAGGAACTCAATTGGACAGGTATATTATAACTTTTGCTCTAGGTTTTTTGTTTAAATCAGCCATTTCAATTAATTTCAGAATCGGCTCAATGGCCTGGCAGCTTTGGCCTTAAGGGCCCTCTCCAGCTCTGTCAGAAATGAAAAACTTCATATAAAAAAAAGCTTAAGAAATGCTGAAGGAATTTTTGTGTCAGAAATTTTCTGTTAACAGTCTCCAGTTCGTCAAAGAGTAGTTTCTGTTTTCGCTCCCTTTTTTGCTGTAAATAAAACACGGTAACACAGATTTTTCTGTTAGAAATATTGAATTTTCCGTTCTTTCTGAAAGGAATTTTGACAGCAAAGCCAAGTTCGAAAAAAATTAAATGGATTTAACAAGGTTCAATGTGTAATTTTCAGAAATGGATAAATGAAATCAATAATTTTCGATTATAAGAAACGTCTTGACATAAAATATATAGATTGTCACTATTGCATTAAAAAATGAAATTATGCTACGTTTTTCCCTTTAAGGAATATTTAGAAAATTCCTGCTGAGATTCCTTACAGAGCTGGAGAGGGCCCTTTACACAAAAATGTACCTATATGTGCAGATGAAGTTCTTGATGAACTTTCAAAAAAACCAAGGCGGCTTAATTTCATTCTTTGATTTAAAATGTGGTTCAACCGGCATGAAATGCCAACATAATTGTGTGATACAATGAAATTTGAAATAGTATATGTTGTATTAGTTTGAGTTTTTATTGAGTTTTTCAAAACTTATTACTATTTTTAATGGCCCCCCTTTTCAAAATCCTACCTACGCCACTGACACGTGTTTAAATAATTTTTAATATCAAGAGGTGTTTAAGGCCATAAGGGGCCCCATATGCCGACTTTTGTTAAATATCTTTATGAAAACCGCCCCTTTGTCACGCCCACTTGTCAATTTTTTTTGAATTCTAATCGGAATCTTAAATACACTCCAAATCCTAAGCTTCATTGAAATATTTGGAAAAAGTCCGATTTTGAGGCAGTTTTGGGATTTTTGTGATAGACCCTAGTACTAGAGGTACCCTTAATAATGGACAGATCTAGGAATTTTTTTGGGAGGATGTTTATGGCTACAAAGGAAGCATAAGTGCCAACTTTCGTTCAAGTCCCATTTGAATTTCGGGTGTAGGAGAGAGTTTTCGAAAAACGCCCTTCTGCCACGCCCACTTCTCCAATTTTTTTAAATCACAGTACTTGCCTTTAAACATGTTCAAATACTAAATTTCAACAAAATATCTTGAGAAACTCCGATTTTAAGGCAGTTTTTGTGATTTTCGTAACATACCCTAGTACTGGAAGTACCCCTTAAAATGGTCCGATCGGGTCCATTCTCGAGCTTGTTCTTACTCATGTCCCCGTGAGCACGCACACCTTTGTCAAGATAGCTCAACTCCTTCGATTAGATAACTGTGTGCAGACAGACAGACAGACAGACAGACATGTCTAAATCGAATCTCCTGGTGACGCTGATCATTTCTAGATATATTTTGTATGGTCTATCTCGACTAGTTCTGGGTGTTACACACAACCACACAAACGCAATATATCCTCGACACAGAGTGTGTCGGGTATAAACAGAACAAAAGTATTTTTTTTTTAGTCTTTAACTTAGGTAGGTAGGTAGCATACAATAGGGGAGAGGAGCCTAATACCGTACAGCGGTTAATTCCGTACAGGCGATTTCTAACAGAAATAATCGACAATCATATGTTTTTATTTTTTTTAAATGTTCGTTTAGTACTCTTTAGTACATGTCAGATGTTATTTCATCAGTCTGTGGAAAGTTTTTCGTGAGATTGCACGTGGTTTGTTTTTGCGGTCGCTGATATAACTTTTCATCGTCAGAAAATAAGCCGTAAGTAGATATTTTTATAGAATTTTGGGCCAAAGCTCTGTTTTTTAACGATTTGAGTTTGTAAGGAAGAATATCTTGACGGTTTTTAACAGAGGTATAGTTATTTTTATAACTATAAGGTTTTTAACCCCAAAACTCGAGTTCGGGTAATTCCGTACAGTATTACCCGCTTTCATATAAATATGGAGTCAGGAACGCAAGGTGCATCTGCAAGTGTGCCAGGTGGTGTACCGGATAAATCCACATATATTGATCCCGATGACATACCAAGCATATCAAAAGGGAATATGAGTTCATCCCTAGAAGTGTCATTCACTGATATTTCTAAACTGCCATGTCTTCAGGAAAATCATGAAACACAAAGAGCACATGAAAAGAGAAGGACGCAACACTCAATTATACTCACTTCCAGTCCAATGAAGGCCTTATTAGAAGAAAAGGAGAAAAAAAGATTGATTAAAAGAGAAAAAGAATATGAAATTAAAAACAAAAAGAAAACAGCAAAAGAAAATAAATCGAAGAAACTTAAGATGTCCATATCAACCAAAAAGAAATCAACAACACAGTCGCAAGATATCGAGTTGTGCCCTATATATGGTGAATTTGGAAAAAATAATGAGCTATGGTACAGGTGTATCTCATGCGGAAACTGGACGCATGTTATGTACAGTGGGGAGATTTCTGCGGATGAATACATCTGTCTATTCTGCAACTAATAGGGTATTTGACACCATCAAAATTTTGTAACAAATTGCGGTTATTCGAATAAAGTATGGTGTAAAAAAGGATATTTGAGTAAATTTCAAACAATTATATGTTTATTTTGCATAAAAATCGCAAAATAAAATCAATAATTTTATTAATACGTTGTTGTTGTTTTGAAACGGTCTGTGATTGGTCAATGCATGCTGACGTCACGGCTAAATAAACAACGCCAGCTGTGTTGTATTTACACTATTCTGAAATGTCAGTGTTGCAGGTGCCTTTTTCTAATTTTCCCAATTTCCCTTAAAAATTCCCTTTTTAAAAGAAAATTAATCTATGCTTTATAAATGTCGATGTCTTTTCACAATTTCTTCACAATTTACATCCCTAAAGTGCGTTATCAAAGAAAAGTGTTGCTACTGATGAAAACTGCAAATTAAAAATCCTCAAACCGATGATTAGAGTATTTTTTCTTGAACCCAATAATATTCCCTCTTTTAGGCCGTTTTCCCCATTTTATCTGCGAAATATTACACTCTGCGAAATATTACACACTGCGAGATAAGTTTATAAATCATTTAAAAAATTTTAAAAATGGAAAACGAATATGGGCGAGCGGATAGTAATAACCTCCCTAAAGTAGATGCTTTCATGGTGGCAAACTTCTTTTCAAAAAGCTCCGATTTCTTTGGTGCGGAGCTAAGAAACGTAAAAACAGCTCAGTAAGTTCCTTGCTGACTCGAGTTGATGTTGACATATCGTCGTCCCGGAGTTATTTCCTCGTATATCACAATCAACCTTTTGTTGGGAAATTGAAGTTTAAAGTTTAACATGGCATATAAAAAAAATGGCTCGTTGAAAATCGTTGATTCTGTTTTCCTTATATAAAATGCTTTACTTTTTATTATTTCTGATCATTAATTTAAAGTTACTTCGAAAATTCTTTAAGTTATAGGGTTTTTTTCATTCCAAGAATTTTTGACAATTCATCGTATACGCCACTTTTTTGGCAACCTGTGTTGGAAAGTGGATATACGAGCAAATAAATTAATAAAAATTTGATAATGTTTTTTTGTTTAATTTGTTTTGACACGAAAATCGACTTAACAAAAATTTTTTTTAATGAGTTCATATAGGAAATTTGTTATTTAAGTATCCGTTTTCCATTTAAAAATAGAAAAAGGAGTCCAAATCATAATCTTATTGTTGAAAAATGACTTAACTCCGCATTTCCTGAGAAAAACGACTTGCCACTGCATCAAATAGCGAAATGTTTTTTATACATTAAAGGTAGCATTCAAAAGTCATACCTGATACCTTAAAAATGTGCCTATTTAAATGATACACATTTCTCTTCTTATTCTTTTTCCGTGACCTAAACATTTCTAAAAAAAAAATTTCTAAAAAAAAATTCGAATTCTTATTTTTGTTGGGGAAATTAAATTATTATACGTTATGTAATCAACTAAGCTACAAAATAAAGAATTGATATGGGTATTGTTGTTGGTACAACGAAACTGTACCTTCCACGTTTGTTTTAAGGAGCTGAGCTACCTGCATTAGCTTTGTTGTGCTGTTTTGCACTCGTTTCCATTTGACTTTGAACAAGTCAGGAATCTATAATCGGTCTAGCCCGACAATTACACAAACCAAGAAAAATAATTCAAAAGCATCTTATAGTATTCTATTAAAAGGAACAATAAGCTTGAGGACGTATTTACAGCGCTTGATCGAGCGGCGTGATCTGTAGTGCTACAAGATGACGTTAAAAATTTTAAAGAAATGCAATTTGTTATATTATAATAAGCATTCCACACTATTTTCAGAATGAAAATTTTTGTAGGAGTGTTACTATGAGAATTTTTTTTTTTTTGCTTCTTTTGTTTTTTTTTTCACACGAATAAATCTTTTTTATTTAAAATTAACATAAAAAAATGTTTCTTAAAAAAATTTTTTTTTGTTACGATGAGATAACACAACAACTTTTTACTGCGCAAATTTCATATATAAATCATCGTATATCCACAAAATATGGATATACGATGTTATAACGCGTAGAAACTATCATTTTAAAGGATATACAATTATTTAGCTCACAAATATCTCGTAAACTATATGGTATAGCAACCTGGAGACTCGACAGATGGATAGATCTTGAAAAAGTACGCGGGAAAACGTGCTTATCTCAAATTTTTTGATTTTGTGATATACGAGGAGATAACTCCGGGACGACGATATGTATATATGAAATTTATTTATATGAACTTACAGATCTGGAAGAGAGTCTTATGGCGATGATGCTATTGGCTATGTCCAGTTACATCGCGACGGGGGAGTATGCACGGTTAAATGCACAATTTGCCCGGAACATAATGTGAGAAAGCGGCCGTACCAAGTTAAAATGGTTATTAATGAAAGCGAAGGGGAAATAATTAGCTGCGAATGTTTGGACTGTGCTGCTTCTGCTGGAGGATGCAAGCACGCAGTCGCTTTTTTGATGTGGCTCCATCGCCGGACAGAAGAACCCCCATGCACGTCGGTGGAATGCTTTTGGAAGAAATCCACCCTGTCGCGAGTGGGAAGTAGTGTGAAGTTTATAACTGTGGCGCAAATTTGCAAAAAAGAAGTGCCGCAGCAACCAAGCTCATCAGCACTTTTAACGGAGTTCCTAGCGGAGGCAAAAAAGCGAAAAATTGAGAGCTGCGAACTCCTAAAGTACCAGCCTGATTTCAAGATAGGAAGTCCAATGAAATATTTATTGCATTCATTGGTTACCAAAGAATGCACAGACACAGATTTATGTTTGGAGCTAATGAAAACCCAATTTAATGAAGCTGTTTTGCGTAACCTGGAGAAAGCCACGACGAAGCAGCACAAAAGCCAATTGTGGCGTGAATTACGATATGGCCGCATCACGGCTTCCAAGGCTCATGAAGTTGAAATGTGCGAAACAAACGAAGGATCCTTAGTTTCGGCTATTATGGGGGCCAAAGTGCCTGACACGGCCGCGATGAAAAGAGGCAGAGACCTGGAGTCATTAGTCCAGTGCCGTAGAAACCATAGGGGCAAGAGGGGGCTTTGCCCCCCCACGCATTTTTGTTTTTGCCCATGAAAAAAATTCAAAAAAGGAGAAAAAATAAATGACAATCGAAAAAACAATGATATTCAATCATATTTAATATAATTGCACTTTGCGATTTTTTAGTTTATTGAATCTTAAATGAATGGTTTTGTTCGTCATTTCCATACCATATTTTTTATTTCTTTGTCAATTCGTATCGGAAAAACGGTTTCATCAATTAAAGTGCTGCTAGATTATGGAAATTTCCCCATTTTTGGGGATAAGGCAAAAAGAAGAAAATGTGAATTTTTAAAACTATAGGGGTATTCACAAAGGCGTGTTAAAGACGTTGGAAAGTCGGAAATTGGTTAAACTTAGAAAGAGTTTGGATATTATTCACTTTTATTTAATCTTATTCATCCGAAAATGTAAAAAAAAGTACAAAAAAGTGTTTAAAAGTATTCAGTTGAGACTTTTTATAAATTGTCCTTTTTTTTGCCATATTAGGAACCCCATGTCTTAATAAGGCCCAATTCTGATTGCTCTCAAAAACGTGCGAACAATTAAAGAAAAATATAAAACTATTATCTGATTTCATTGTAAATGTTGTTTGAGATCAAAAATTAAAATAAATACTCTGCACAGCTCTTCTTATATAAAATAATATAATTAAAACTCAAAGTTGTATATTCAAGTGCAGGTACAATGTTTTATCGATACTAATTTTGTTAACTTGCTGCCCATTGCAGTGAAAGGCCTTCTTTCTCATTGTTTTTAAGTGCTTGGTATATTAAGGTCCATTTAGGGCCTCCAAAAAATTTTTTTTTAAGAACCAGTTGCAAGGTGACTATTGTATGCCTTATTAAAACCACTCAATATAATTTTACGTTTTATTCGGAATACAGCAATGCCAGGGGTTGTTTCCATCCTTTTCAATTTGAATAAAGTCCGACTTTTGGTATGGGCATCAAGACTTTACAAAATTATCAACAACTTTTAGAAAAACGTTGTTCTTCTTCTCACGCAAAATTAGATCAAGCACGTTGTTTTCACTTCTGTAGACTTTGTTGGAAGATTACTATTCACTCAGCTACAAAATCGATGCAATTTTGTTTGCTTTGTGAAGTAAATATAAGCCCTTTAGAACATGCCAAAAAGTGCAAGAAATATGTTTTGTGAAAATCGGGCCATATAAAGGCGTTGGTTTTATTTGGCTCAACCACCTTGTAACCATACTTGTTTTAAAAAAGGGATTTTTCGCGGAGCGTAGGAAAAATGAAAGCTATAAGAGAGAAAAATCGTGCGTGTGGCAGCACTTTTTGAATTGAACTGTTTGCCTACCCCGCTTATATCGTTTCGTGTATAATAGCTCTAAGAAGAACAGCTGATTTTTTCTAACACGCTTTAAAAAAGTATTCATTCGATACGATTCCTTAAAGTCCGTTAAACGCTTGCATTGAAAGCGTGCATGTAATATGGTTTTAATTAAAATAGACGTTAAAATTGAAAAAATTATTTTGCCCCTCCACGCAAAACAGAATTGCTACGGCACTGCATTAGTCCGAAGAACTGTGGAAGAAACTTTAGGAAAAAAATTTAAATCTTGCGGAATTTTTATATCCCTCAACCACCCAATTATTGCAGCATCTCCAGATGGAATATCTGAGGATGCTGTTATAGAAACCAAATGTCCAGCGCGTGAACGGACAAAAAAAAATTATATCGAAAATGGAGCCATCAGCAAGAAGTGCATGGCACAAGTTTAACTGCAAATGCATGCATCTAATATGCAGAAATGCTATTTTTGTGTCAATGAATTATTAAAGAAACTAACTTCATTTTGGAAAGTAAATATTTATCCTATCTTATATCGAAATAGTACGGAGTAATAATAGTAAGATTATGTTTTTTTTCCATCTTTTTTCCATATAAACTTTATTCCACATTTTTTTTATATTATATTTTTAATAAACTTTTCTGTAATACTTAAAACACTTATGAATACTTTATTTCGTAAAAGCGTGGAGACCCTTATATTTATACCCCTAAACCTAAAAAAAAAATACTTTTTTAGATTCATTTAATAAGCGAATCCTGCAAATTTATAAGTGCGCATGCTAGAATAATTACATGATCAAGTACACGTAAAAGATTACTATTAATTACTGAGTGCTGCTTCAGCATATGGAACTCTCTCAAGCGCCTTATTACCCTCTCTACATGAATTCTCAAGCTAGCAATAATTTTGGTTTGACGAACTTCTTCTTTAGATAAAGGTAAACCAGCTTTTACGCTGGGTGGCCTCAATAATTTTATGCCTTTTTTATGAAGTACGTTTTCTATGTGCTTAAAGCCCCTGTCAGCTAAAATAAATGATCCCGGTTGCAATCCGTCTAAAAAATTACAATTTTCTACAATGGTCACGTCGCTGGTTCTGCCTCCAAACCCTGGAGAAACATAATTTATTAAGCCGTTTGCGAGTACAAGAAATTAAATACTTCACAGTATTTCCTTTCTTATAGTCCGACCATGTCAGAGCCTGATGCACAGCTTTCGATGGTTTTTGAATATCTATCTCTAGGCAATCAATAATGCAAGTTACATTGAAATAGTTATGTCTAAAAGCAACTGGAAGGTTCTTTTTCACTAAATTTTCATCTATGTTAACAATAAATGGATACAAAACATTGGAAATTTTTGGAATATTGTTTAGAAAAACCTTACTTGCATACGATATAGATATCCCGAAATCATCTTCAAGCTGGGAAAAAGTCCTATTCAATCTGATTTTTTTAAAACATAACAAAATATGTTCCACATTTATCTGAGTATGTTTATGAATTAAATCAATTATAAAATAACATTGTTCTGGAACACCAATATACATCATCGGTTTTTTTAAATATTTCGTATAGATATTGCAACACATTGCTGTTTTCGAATATTAATATCAGTAACGTTACTGTCAGTGTCAGAAACTCTCGATGATGATGTTGGTGCTACAAAAAGTGGTGTTACTTCTGTAATACAAGAAATATTACTGTCTGATTTTTCATCTTTGTGGAAATTAATTTTTTTGTTTGCTGCAGGTGCTCGAATTTTATGTGATTGACTATCAATTAATGACTGAGTCTTGAAAAGAGAAGTATGTCGAGATGTAGTAGCACATTTAAAAGGCGAAGTAGAAATATTATTTTTAGGAAACTCTGTTTGTGTAGATTTGTTTCTGTAATGAATGTTATTTTTAATTTTTACTTGGACCGCTTTATCTAAGGTTGAAGTCACAAATTCAATACGACTATCCATGAATGCCTCCGTTGTTGCTTGGATTGCTTTATCTGAGGTTCAAATAAAATCAGTGTTTGTTTTCTTGTGCCTCGTGTTTGATGATTCTGGATAGTCGAATTCAATAATATTCTCCTTGTTGTCAATCTCCATTTCAGAAACATAAATTTCTTCAACATATATCACTTTCTTGGCTACTACCGCCTCAGAACAACTCGCATCCGCCGCTCGCTTTTTGCTCTCATTCTGACAGTCAAATTTCGATGGCACAGCTCCATCTGCCAATATCATGACTTTAGCATATCCAATTTTTAACTGCATTATGAATCAAGTTCAGTATTGGGATCTTCACACATATAAATAGGTGAAAGGGCACTAAAACTCTTCGGATGACGCCCAGCTAATTTTAGCCACTTTTCACGCTTCACAGCATCCTTTGGCACATGAATAAATAATATGTTTGGATTTTTTATTGTTGTATTTTTGCACTGCGACACAACACAGCATTTATATGACATTTTGCGTTTGTTATGATTTTATTTAAGCAATGTTGTACACGATTTTTCCAATTTTGTACACGATTTATTTAAGATTTTTCCCCATGCCTAGGGCTGCCAAGTTTTTTAGGGACAAATAAGGTATAAACTAATTTAAAAGTGCGAGTTCGCAGATTAAGTGTCAAATCAAGGCAAATATTGCTTTTTCAATTGACTAAATGATTGGTGTTTGGGCTATTGTTATTCTTCAAAATAAAGTATTTTGGATGCTTTATTGTTATGTACAAGAAAGTATAAAGTGTATCGATAAAAATATAGTAGATTTAAAAATTATAGAGTATGGTTGGCAGCCCTACCCATACTCTCATTACAGTTTTGTTTACTAAGCGGCGCGCCGTAATCGAAAAAATGTAAATTTAAATCTTGATTTAACAACAAATACGAAACGTATTTCGAAAAAAATTTCACTCTCTATCATCTGAAGCTATAAAGATTCAAATAAGATACACACAGAAAAATATGACCACATAAAATCAATAAGGGGATTGAGCGATTTTATAGAGAAATCTTCTTAAACTATATGAACGATGTGCTTTTTCCATAGAGAAAATTCTTTGAATGCATAGAGAAAATCTTATTGAAACATTTTAATAGATATCCTCATATATTTAATGTGAATATCTCATTATTTCTGTTGAAGAATATGGAAAACTTCTTGATATATTCAAATAATAAGGTGAGCATATCAATCAAACTATGTGACATTCTTATAAAAGTGACCTTTTGATAAGTTATCCTTATCTATCTCCAAACGCTGATCTCATGGATGTGCCTTATCAAAATGATTGCGCTGCTAACACTTCTTGCCCCGCTCCGTCTTCCCCTCCAGTATTTACCTCTCTCAATCACCTAAAAGACTGTAATGGTGTGCCATACACTCCCCCCTCTGGCAACTCGAATGTTTCCAATAAGACTGATTCCCTCACACAGACTTCGGTCTACCCTAGCTCTTTCTTGGGCAATCCGTTTGTTTTATTCGATACGTCAAATTGTGAAGCTCTCAAAAACAAAAGGGATCGCAATGGTCTCTATCTGAAAAGGTTGCTTAACGAGTGCAAGGTCAGTAAAATCACTACTGTTCACTCGGTTGGTAAATTTTTATTCAAAATTTTCTTTGACAATGTTAGGGATGCGAACGCATGTGTTTCCAATCCTGCCTTTAAAACTATTAGTTTACGGGCGTTTATTCCATCTGCCGCTTATGTGTCATATGGAGTTGCACGCTGCATTCCATTGGAGTACACCGAAGCTGAAATTATTAAGGATGCCAAAACGGATATTAAAATCCTGTCGGTTCAACGCTTTAAGAGGAGAATAAATGACTCCAACAATTTTCTGCCTACTGGCACCATTAAAATTGGCTTTCTTGGAAGCTGCATCCCCAGGTCAATTATAATTGACAACACTTTTGTTCATATTGATATTTAACATATATCCCAACCCTAAAGCAATGCCATAAGTGTGGCCGCATTGGTCACTCCACTAACACGTGCAAATCCGCAAAACGGTGCTTATTATGTGGCAATTCGGATTGCACCCCCCATGTGAAAAGAAATGTCTTTTGTGCGATGATAAAAATCACGTGGCGACTGATAAGAAGAAGTGTCCTGCTTGGAGGAGAGAGCATGACATTTTAACGGTCAAAACTATTAAAAAAGTACCAAAAAAGGAGGCCATCAATATCCTGTCTGGTAATTCAAGCTCGAATAGGTTCAACCTCCTCATGACTGATGAGGAGGATTTCCCCAGTCTTCCCAAAAATGATGACTCTTACAATTGTGATAACATGGTGAATCGCGCTAAGACCAAGCGTCCTTATAGTCAGGTTGCTCGCATGCATGTGCTTTCTCGTAAATTAAACAACAATTCTATAAATTCCAGCTCGCAGGCTAAGGAGCCTCTATTCAGCTCCGAGGCAAATTTTAATTCTGTTTCAGGTTCACAGTATCCTAGTGGGGCACGTTCGCAACGTAGTGTGGCCTTTACACGACATTTCTCCTCTGAACCTAACGACTTCGAATCATTATTCTCTTTTATTTCTAAGATTCTTCAGTCAATCTGCAAGAAACTAAATGATGAAGCCCTTATTAAGGAGGTTATGGGCAAAGAGCATCTTCTCAAGCTTGCTGCCATCAACAATGATCACAGAGTGATCACACATGCTTCTAATCCTTTTGTCTATGAAGATCATTCAGTATAATTGCCAATCGTTATCTGCAAATATCGACAATCTTGACTTTTTTCTAAATAACAATGACGTGCACATCTGTGCTCTTAGCGAGACTTTCTCACTAGGAGCTTCGTGTCATCGCAACCTTTGCAACTTCAGATGCATTAAAAAACCTCGTGGGGACGGCTATGGTGGTGTGGCCATTCTTTTCAAGGACAATATTAAATTTAGGAAATTATGTTACATCTCACAGTGTGATGTTATTATTGCTCAAACGACCAACCTCTGTCCAAACATTACGATCTGTAGTGCTTACTTTGAGCCGAGCCTCCCTCTTGCCACGTTCGAAGCTGAAATTTATAAACTTCGTTTCTTCTTAAACAACCAACCCAATGTCCTTGTGCTTGGTGACTTCAATGCCAGATCTATGGTCTGTGGTGACCACAAGAGCATGGCCAAGGGATACTCCCTACTCAACATGATCAATGAATCCAATTTCGTCTGTCTGAACGATGGGGCTCCTACCTTTTTTTGTGATTTTGTCTCTGGCCGCGGCTCAGTTCTTGACTTGTCCTTTACAAACTCATCTCTGTCCATGCATTGGGAGGTAATCAACAGCCGCCTCGGTGGCAGTCACCACCTCCCCATCGCTATCACCTTCAATGACATCACCTGCTCCTTTCAGTCGTTCCTTAGCAAAAAGAAGCTTGCGAAATCTTTGTATGAGCTCGAACTTGAGCCCGACCTTGATGAAATTCAACGTAAAATCCAATGTTTCATCGCGTCGTGCACTACTACTTTAAACACTGGCCGGAATCCAAAATCTTGGTGGAATGACGATCTTAGGCATTCAACCGTCCATGCGCCTCTCCTCACATGTTCAACGTGGTAAAGTACTTCAAACTCCGGAATCTATGGAAAAAGAAAGTCAAACTATGCAAACGCAAATCCTACTCTGAGAGGATAGATGAGTTGAACTCGTGCCGCAGCTCCAAGGACTTTCGGAGAGAATCTTCCATTTGGCTCCAAGAGAATAATTCGGAGTTCTTAGGTTTCTTAAAAGTTTAGTTCCCGCCTCTGGTCAGTCTTTTTCTAGCAACGTCCCAGTCCCTCAGAATAGTAACATTGCATTTGACTTCAATGATTTTAGAGAGGTAATTACATCTAAGTCCAACAAAGTTGCGGGTGGGCATGACAGAGTGACCTATTTTATGATAAAAGCCCTTTCAGAGGACTCACAAAAAGCCTTGCTGCAAGCCATTAACCAGTCCTTCTTCAAAAACCACATCCCCGATAGTTGGCGCATTATCAATATTGTACCCATTCCTAAGAAAGACAAAGATCTCTCAATTATATCCAACTTTCGCCCCATTTCACTGATTTCAGTATACTTAAAAATCACCAATCTGCTAGTCAAAGACAGGATTAGTCTCCATGTTGAGTCAAACAACAAATTACCCAACAATTGCTATGCGTATCGACATAACAGGTCAGCGGTTATGTGCATTAACCATCTGTTGCATGAAATTGCAATGCGTAAAAACAAGAAGGAAAAAGTGCTAATTTTTTCGGTGGACATCAGTAATGCGTACAATTGCGTGAAACTCACACTCCTCAGAGCTATCCTGAGGGAGATCAACATTGAACAGCATTACATAGAATGGGTCATCAATTTTCTCTCGTATCGCATTCTTAAACTTGGCGAGTCGGAAACTGTCGTCAGTGAGGGCCTCCCTCAGGGTAGCTGCCTTTCGCCGATCCTTTTCAACATTTACACAAGAATGTTACACTGTATTACTGATAGGAACACGACTGTGTTCCAATTTGCGGATGATTTTATCATTCTTTCCTCGCACGCATCTGGCAGCACTGTGGCTGAAACCATGCAACAGAAGATTCGTGTGTTTGGTAACATGTGCTCTGGATTAAATCTGTCTTTCAATGTCGATAAAACGAAGCTTGTTGTTCCTAGCAGTAGGTCGGCTCAAAACTATAATATTGAATATAATGGGATTATCATTCCGATTGTTAACTCAGTTAAATTCCTGGGTGTGGTTTTGTCTTCTTCTCTTTCCTTTCAGGAAAACCTTAAGCTGTGTGCTTCAAAAGCTGATTCATGCAGTAGACTATTCAAATGCCTTACACCTATTAAGTCTGGCTTTAGCCCTTAGGTTTCTCTTAACCTCTATAGATCCCTGGTAAGGTCTAAGTTGGAATACGCGTGCTCAATCTCTATCTCAAACCGAGCCAAAACGCTAAATCGCAAGATGGAGTCTCTTTACATGACCTTTTTAAGGAGGTGTCTAGGAATTCCTCCAAAAACTCATAATTATCTCGCCTATGCTCTCGCAAGTGAACTTCCTCCTCACCTCCGATCCCTCCTTATTGCCGCTAGGGAATTAGTCAAGATTAAGATCTTTAACCCCTCCCTATTCCTTGATATTTCCAACTCTCCACAAGTCAAATCGAGTTACTCTCTGGTGTACAATAAATTTAAAGACATTTTTGATGACATCAACTCGGATGTCAATTTTTCTGTTGGCAACAAACTCAAAATTGTTTTAAAAAGATTCAAAGAAAAAAAAGCATCTTTGGGCTGTAATAGTTTGCAGAGATTTTATGATGAGAAAACCGCTCTCCAACGTGATGGATACAGTTGCTTCGCAACTGATGCCTCTATTGGTGAGCGGTCTTCTGGTTGCTCGATAGTCTTCATTGATACCAACAAAAAATTTAAATACAAGTTACCCAGTGTAACATCATCTTCTTTTGCTGAGCTTCAAGCTATGCTGATGGCCATCAGACTTGCTAGAAGGAGAAAACTTAAGAAGATCGCCATTTTTACTGACAGTCTCAAAGCTTGTCAAATGTTGAACAAAAAAGTCACTCACAACCATGTTGTTGCTCAAATCCATAATTTCACCAACCACGAATTTCATTCTATAATGGTCATCTGGTCCCCCAGCCACTGTGGCATTCCCTTTAATGAAACTGCTGATTGTCTGGCTAAAATGGCGGTCACAGAAGGTACGACGTTGCTCACCCCTCTCTCGGCTACCGAAGCGCTCAATCGTATCAATTGCTCTATTTATAATTCCTGGCTCGATGAGATTCGCCTGAAAGACAACAGTCAACCATCAGGCTATTGCCTAGCGTTTTCCCAGTTACAAAAGAAGCCGTGGTTCTACAAAAGTGCTCTTGAGCCTTCAACGATTAAATTGCTGAAGCGATTTCTCGCTAGTTTGACGTATGACTGATCTTTTCTTTTCTCAATCAATGCTTCGCCGAATGCCATCTGTTCCACATGTGGCATGGTTGATTCTTACGAGCATCAGATCTTTTTCTGCCCTGCTCTCTCTCAAATTAGAAACGGATTTGACCTTTTCCGCAGATACGACAATCGGGTTGATCTCCTTAAGGCACTTGATGACAAACTCATCTCTGAGTTGGCTAGATTTCTGGAAGCATCAGGATGTAAGTTTTAAAAAAAAAAAAAATAAATATATATTAATTTGCAATGACTTAATTCAATCAATTGACTTTCTCATGTTTATGCGTTCTTATTGCGGCCTCTCCATGTTATTTGAGAGACTTGCTCTATCGCTCTCTTTGGACCTATCCTGGTCTCCGACGTGGTATATCATGCACTATTTTTGTGCTGCTGCATTCTTCAAAACAAATTCTCGGCGCCTGTGTGGCTCCTCATCTATACCAATTTGCTGGATTCTTCCTTCAGACTGTTCCTGAATTTGAGCCGTAACGTATGTTGAGGAGGAATATAAGTACTCTTGGACACGCGAACCCGGTCACATCTTATGTCATCTGGCTGCGAAATATCTGGCCGTCGGTCATCGTACGTTTTGTCTCTCGCATTGCTGGAAGTTCTGATCCATATTGCTGCACGTAATACTCTTTCCTGGCCAATGTGGACCTAATCGTGTCCCTGCCATCTAAATTATAGTAAAAAAAAAAGACACTTTATGTGTGCGGCTGTTTCGATAACACGTTTTATTGTGCTTTTGCTCACATTAACACCTGCTTCATCCCGAATTTGAGACAAGGACTTTGACGAGTTTGAAGCTTACCTGATAATTTTTCGTGCAGCTTGTGGCGTAACCTTTCTTGGTCTGCCTCCCGAAGACTTTTTTCCATAATTTGAGGGGTCCTTAACGAAATTGTTAACAACTTTAGGGCTTCGACCAATTTTTTTTCGCGATTGCACGGTTAGAAAGCCCTTGATCCTTAAATGCTTCAATTTTTGCCTTTTCAGCAACACTCAAAGCACACTTTCGTCCCATTTCTTTTAAAAATCAAACTCGTTGACAGAGAATAACGTGGTTTTATGCTTTTAATGCTTTTCGTCCAAAAAAACGTGCCACCAGATTTGAAATTAAAGAGTGAGGCTATCATTTTGGCACACTATAAACCAGGTACTTTTTAGGTGGTAGCATTTTGATTTAAAAGCTTAAAGGTCCTACCCAATATGTATTTGAAATCACTGCCACTGCCAGAAAATTGAAGTAGATTTGACTTCAAGGCATTTGGGTGATACGGGGGTACGTTTCGAGTCAAGAATAGTAGATTTTCTGTTCAACCGGCAGCTGAGGCTATCATTTTGGAACGGAGTTTATGTCTGCACAAAGATTAAGGTGCTGATCATATACAACTTTAGCTGCAACTTCGGCCAAAAACTATTACGTGGTACACCACACTTTCCATTACGTGGTTCACCACAACACTCGACTTATGGCGTGGTTCACCACAGTTGAACTTTTTCACCAAATCATGCCATAACGCGCCAAATATTGGCCGAAGTTGCAGCTATAGTTCTATATGGTTCTGATCATAGAATACTATAGATGGCACTTGGCAAAAAACGTGTGTGTTGAATTGAAGTAGGCCCCCTGCACTGTGGCACTTTTGAGCTGTTTAGGAGCTAAAAACCAATAACTCTGTTATAAGTGGACATATCGTAACAAAATTTTGATACATAGGCTTTTGTGAGCACAGGCTATATTTGTATGAAATTTGGACAAAATTGGACACCTCCCCCACCATTTTTTGAGGGTAAAAATTTTTTCATACCGAGGAATATCAAAAGTGGTATCAAATGAAAGCAATCAAAGAAAAATATCATTTAAAATGTATAATAATAAAGAACTTTTATTAATTTAAACAGAAATTGAAGCATTAATTAAATTAAGCGTGTTCTTCAATTTTAAGTAGAGACATTATTTCTTCACTGAATTCATTACATTTATTTTTTAATGCTCTATTGCTTCTTGATAAAGTTGAAGTCAGTAGATCTGATGAAAACAATAGAGTGTGGAAAAGGTCACACATTGTATCTCCACGGCTTGTTTTTCTGGTGCTATGTTCTCGGAGTCTCCTCATGTCCTTATTTCTGGCTTCTAAAGCTTCCTCCGACACCATGCCAATGGGCAATAAAAAATATTCCGCTATAGTAGGTCCATGAATTAAGATTCTGTGCACACTCGGAGGCATAGGATACCAGGAATAATGTTCAACATATACCTTAGCCGTGTCCTTATAATATTCGGAAAATGCTTGATTTTTTATTTCTAGCCCACTTGATAAGCAAATCAGAACGACTCCAAATCTACGAATCAATTCTTCTTCTACTTCAGTAGCTAAATATGCCAAAGAATACTGAGCAAAAAAAACGCCGTGCAGTATTACCATTATTTGAATTACCGGTACCCGGGTTCGGCATCATCAACAATCAAACCCATTGTATTTTTTAAATTTCTCTGTATGGTTCTTTGTGCGGACTTATAGACTTCTTTATGCTCTCTCTATAGATCTCTTTATGCCCAGAAACTCTCCATACCTTTAACTGCTTTCTGGAAGCAATATGTAAAATACACTCCAAAAATCTAATATAGGCATGCAAAATAGAAAGTCCGCAATCGTATAAAGTTTCGTCACACTTCCGTTCGTACATAATCTGCAAATTATTCATTTCTTTCGGAGTAGCTTTACAAATTCCACATATTTGTACAGATGTTTCACTGAGAGCGCTAAAGGTCCTGCCATCTATCATTGTTAGATTCATACTACTTTCAACATTAATTAGCTTTTCTTTAACCTTAATTACAGAAGGCTGGAGTTGAGATATTTCTTTTCGAATATTTGAGGTCTCATTTATAATTAAATCTTTAGTTTCTTTCTCAAAACATATTTTGATAGGACGGCAAAATCTCACGGAGGAGTGTGAAGCATTTTTCCAAATTAACACGTGCTTTGAAAAGTTCATGTCGTTTCATAGTAAAACAAATTTTTTTTCCAATATTCGATTTTATTCATCAACATAGTTGCCTTCGATGGCGATACACTGATTCCAGCGATTCTCCAACTTTTCGATACCTTTTTTGTAGAACGATTTGTCTTTAGCCTCAAAATAGGCCTCAGTTTCAGTAATCACTTCATCATTGGTCTTAAATTTCTTCCCAGCGAGGTTCCGCTTCAGGTCTGAGAACAGGAAATAGTCGCTGGGGGCCAGATCTGGAGAATACGGTGGATGGGGAAGCAATTCGAAGTGCAATTCATTCAATTTTGCCATCGTTTTCATTGATTTGTGACACGGTGCATTGTCTTGGTGAAACAACACTTTTTTCCTCGCCATATGAGGCCGTCTCGTTGCAATTGCGTCCTTCAAACGCTCCAATAACGCTATATAATAATCGCTGTTGATGGTCTGCCCTTTCTGGAGATAGTCGATGAATATTATTCCATGCGCATCCCAAAACACAGACGCCATAACCTTGCCAGCCGACTGCTGCGTCTTTGGTCGCTTTGGGGGGCTTTCTCCTGGTGCAGTCCACTCTGCTGACTGTTTATTGGACTCTGGTGTGTAGTAATGGAGCCAGGTTTCATCCATTGTCACATATCGGCGCAGAAATTCTGTCTTATTGTGCTTAAACAGCTTCAAACACTGCTCCGAATCATCGACACGTTGTTGTTTTTGATCGATTGTGAGCTCGCGCGGCACCCACTTTGCACACAGCTTTCGCATGCCCAAATATTCGTGAACGATATGATGTACGCGCTTCATCGATATCTTCAGAGTCTCAGCTATCTCGATCAACTTTACTTTCCTCTCATTTAAAATGATTTTGTGGACTTTTTTTATGTTTTCGTCGTTAACAGCAACATTTGGACGTCCGCTGCGTTCGTCGTCTTCGAGGCTCATATGACCTGTTCGGAATTTAGCAAACCATTTACGAACTGTACTTTCGGATGGTGCAGAGTCTGGATAACACTCATCTAGCCACATTTTGGCTCCAGCTGCACTTTTTTTCATCAAAAAGCAGTGATAAATTAACACACGAAATTGCTTTTTATCCATTTTTTTCGCAATACCAAAAGTTGTTTCACTCAAAAAGCTATAAGTCATGAACTAATCAGCTGATTGCTTTCAAATTTATACACGTGTCGTTTGAAGGTTGGTACACACTGAAAATCATATGAACTTAATTCTAGTCGCGCCCTCTCTTGGCAACGCCACGAACTTTTCAAAGCATGTGTTATTAAATTTTCATCAACAGTTTTCAATTGTAGCGGAACCATGCAGATGGAAAAAATATGGCTGTCATTGAAATCACTTTCGTCGTTTTCACATTTTTGGTTATACTGAGAATGACTAGAACTCCCATCGCAACCCCATTTCACATCTAAAATTAAGCCAAGAGCAACCACGTCTGGATTTTCTTCTAAGACTTCACGAGTGCTTTCGATTTGTGTTATTCTTTCAATTGTATGATTGAGGAGCGCCTGAAGTTTAACTTCTGCTGATTTCGAAGTAACACAAATCTGGTCAGGATAGCATTTCTTTTTTGCTTCCAACAACAAATTGTACGGGGGGTATATATTGGCAAGCTTAGTCTTCGCACCCTGCTGTATGAGCGTATAAGAATATTGGCTCAGGTGGCAGTCCACATACAGTGATAGAGCTTCTTCAGGAGCATACTTACTACATTTTAATTCGGGTGACGACATCTGTTTTTGTAAAGTATTTGCCATCTCAGATGAAGTTGTTGCTGCTTTTAGTACTTATGCTACATTTTGAAGACCAACGTGGTTTAAACTTACACGAGCAGCATATGCGAGCTCTTCATGACTGTAGTTTTGAACCAAAAATTGTACTCTTGCACTTTTTGCAGATTCACAAAGACTTTCAAAATCAACATGAGGCCTTCCTTGATTACATGACAATGAAGTTGATTTATCAGTTTCAAAAACTAAACATTTTTCCAGCCAAGATGAATAGTCTCGCATCATTTTGCCCTTAGATCGTCCCACTTTCCGCCACTTAGCTTGAAGATTAGTTAAAAAAATGGATATCTGCTTTTTACAGCTTATACAAAAGTCACTATCCTAGTCTGCAATTGTGAGTTTACGAGCAACATAATTGTAAACATCATTACTTTTCTTGCTACAGTCCCGTTCAGTTACCCAAACATGAAACAAATCATTTCGAGAAATCGACTACATTCTTGATTTGGCGCAGGATGGCGCGGATGAATCGTTTGTAAATCGATTAGGGAGTAAACAAAAACTCAAAATCAGTTAAAATTATTTTAATGTAACGTAATGCACAACTTTGGCAAGCTTTGAAATCTTCGATTCCACAGTTCTGAATGCATTCACTTTTGTATTTATATAAATGGCGTTTATCTTAATTATTAAAGCTGTTAAGTCCTGAAATTAATGTTTTTTCAATAGTATATTGAATAAACTTTAAAACAGAACAATCAAAACGAAAAAAAATATAACCGTAACTGTTCACTTCGCTTTTCCATTCTCACGTAAAAACTTTGAACTTGAACTTTGAACATCAACTACTTATGAGATCACGATGTAATTGGCAACTTTGACAGCTAACAGCTGACCTACTATGAGAATAAAAACAAAACAAACAATAGATAGTTCCATTGTGGACATCTGGTTTGCAAAAAGCACTAAAAAAAATAACAACTCCAAAGCCAAATTTCCTACTTTTTAGCTCCTAAACAGCTCAAAAGTGCCACTGTGCGTAGGTGCCCCAGTTGATCCAAGGACATGAACGAGAAGCTAGGCAAATTGGAGGTCAGGACTGGAACAACCATTGCGCAGGCTTCAATCTGTATCTTAGAGTCGATAGGTGACTTACAGTCCCTTGCCATATTATTAGACTCATGCTGCAAATCTACTTTTACTTGATATTTATTGTTGTTAATAAGAACTTTTTGTAGATATGTTGGTAGAACTTGGGTTTTTGAATATCGCGGGCACTTTTATCGTTTTGGCAACACTGATCATGTTGGTAATCGATGACTCACATCGATTATCGCGAAAATGACATCTAACCTACAAAAAAAACAGAGTTTCAGTTTGATAGTGCAATTCAACAATTTCACGTGTTTCAATAGCGTTTTCTCTTGTAAAACTCTTTTCCATTTCATAAGGTGAGTTTATTGTTGACAAAACAACATGTCCTTCCAATTTTTTGTTTAGTTTCCGTCAGAATAATTTGGAAGTTTTCTTTCTCCATATCTACGTGTGCAAATTTTCCGTTACGGTATCTATCCATTGTAACCTTGGCCGTTCATATGTAGTCCAATTCGAGCCCACGAGACTGAAGCAGCCGGATACTGCCAGTGCACACGGGACCGCATATGAATTAACCCTCACCCGACATCATTTCCTTTGGTTAACGATAGAATACCATAACAGAATGGCGTTTTGAGGCCATATTATGATAAAAAAACAATTTCAGAATGGGAAAAGTGTCTGATTTGTCGCCAATAAAAGTTGGTCGAATTTCCGGCATGCTGGAAGCACGAAACATGTCGCAATACCAAATAGCGCGAATTGTTGGAGTTTCTCAAAGTTCTGTCAAACGAATAAAACAAAAAATAGACCTCGGTGAAGATCTGAGAGCCAAACGTAAAGGTGCGTGCGGTCGTCGGAGAATCACGACAGTGAGAAGTGACCGAAAAATTCGCAATATTTGTGTTGAAAATCGAAAACTGCCGATAAAAACTCTTGCAAAAAAAGTTCTTGAAGCCGGCATTGAAGTTTCGCAAAGAACAGTGCAGCGGAGGTTAGCAGAAGAGGGTCTTATTGGACGTAGACCAGCACGCAAACCAAGACTTACACCTGATATGATATCAAAGCGATACCAATGGGCACGAAAATACAAGGATTTCACGACTGATGACTGGAGGAAGGTAAATAAATGCTATATATTCAAGTTGTTCTTGTACTGTAGATATTGTTAAATCTAAATTCTATGACATTTTTCAGGTATGTTTTTCGGACGAGTCGATTTTCCAAGTATTGGTCGACAAATCGCAGTTTGTACGGCGAAGGTCAAATGAGAAATAAAAGCCACACTGCATTGTGCCGACCATTAAACATCCTCCGTCGGTAATGGTATGGTCAGTTATCAGTTATAAGGGACCAGGGGCCTTATACGTTGTCGAAGGTACAATGAATGCCGAAAAATACCAGAAAGTTTTGGAAACTCAGCTGCTTCCTCAAGTGAAAAAAATGGTTCAAGAAACGAGAAAAGCCAATTTTTATGCATGATGGTGCGCCTTGCCATCGTGCACACAAAACTACAAAATATTTAACTGAAAAAAAGTAGATATTCTCGACTGGCCAGGAAATTCGCCTGACATGAACCCCATCGAGAACGTCTGGGAGTTTTTGAAATCTGAGGTTAGGATGAAAGCCCCTACAACCAAGCAAGAGTTGATCAATATACTTAATGACACTTGGAAACATAACCCAGAGATCAAAATAAAAATTCAAAGCTGTATAAGCAGTATGCCACGTCGCGTTGAAGCTGTGTTGGCTGCGAAAGGTGGTCATACAAAATACTGATTTTTGCAAAAAAAATGTATTTTCATCTAAAAAGATTTCATTTCGATGTAAATTTCTAATTTTCTATGTGACATTTATTGTATTTATAATAAATTTTGACGTTTCATCATGAAATAGCGTTGTTAATGTCTACTGACGTGTTATAAGCCAGAAAAACTTAATTTTTAAGCATGAGTCTAATAATATGGCAAGGCACTGTATGTAAAAATTGACACATTTTCGTACTATGTGCCGAAACGGCTCCGTTGAGGCCGGAAATTTGTGCTTGGATGGATTTCGTTGGAAGGCGAAGAAGATGCTGAAGGCGCTCAGTGATGAGAGTCACTTCTGAACCGGGATCAATTAGTGCGAGAAAAGAATATGAGACTCCACAATGTTGAATTTCAACCATAGCCGTTCCTAAGAGCACGTTCTTTGGACGTATGTGGAAGGAGGATTGGATGTTGAGAACACGATTGTTCTGACAGGTAGAGGTGATTTCAAGAGAATCGGTCGAGGTTTGAAGACCAGGCGGCAAAAAGGGAGATGTGGACTGTATTTGCGTTGAGTTAGCTAAAGGCACAGGTGATAAACTCGTGTTGTTGGAAGAAGTAGGAAACGAGTGCTCAATAGGAGATAAGTCGGAGCTGGATTGGGGAATATTTGAATTGTTGGTTCCATCTCGATGAAGGAAGGTATGATGTTTTTGTTTACATGTTTGCTTTTGCAATCCTTTATGACATCTGAAGCCGCCAAACAATTCAGACAAAGCTTTAATCTTTTGGCGGCCGTGAATATTTCAATAGCTTTTTGTCGGAGAAATTGGGGAAATTTCGAATAGAGTGAGGCTCAGAACATAGCTTGCATTGGACAGGTGTCGAGGTAACGTTTGTTTGGAAGGCCTGTGCGTTCTTTGTTTTGGAACCACTAGCAGCGGATTTTTTAAGAGGTGGCGAAGAGTTGCGCAAATTTGAAATGGCCTCCAATGAATTTTAAATCGTTGCGTCAAGAAATTATTCATTTCGGCCCAGTTCGAAATGTCAAAATCTATTTTTAAGTGATTGTTTCCATATCGCAAGGGAAACTTCTGGTAGCCTAGCAGAACAGAGATACACAAGCATAGCGTCCCAATGACTGGTGTCGACCGACTGTTGTTGTAAGGAGGACAAACAATTGTTGATAGTTCTTTGCAAATATTTTATTTTTTTGCCTTCCTCTCCTGTCACAGGGGGAAGACTAAAAAGAATTTTAAATTGACTGTTTATAATAATTCGTTTATTCTTGTAACGCTCTTGAAGATTCTTCCAGGCTTGTTTGAAGCCGTCGTTAGTGAGAGGAGATTATTTTAACAATTTTCTAATGCCTCGCCGCTGGTCTTTTTCAAAAGATGGAACAGTTTTTATACTTTGGAGAGTCTTGAATTTCGAATATACACGGGGAGAAAAACATCACGAAAGGATGACCAAGTCGTATAATCTTCTTCTTCTTCTTGCGTGCTTAACTATCCCGGTCTATCCCGGGGTCCGGAAAACGCGACCAGTTCCTCCATTTTGTTCTGTCGGTTGCATCATCCGAGGTAAGTCCTACAGCCTCTAGGTCCCATTTTATTGTGTCCATCCAGCGCTGTTTCGGACGCCCCCTGCTTCCTTGGATTTCCAGTGCGTAGCCTGTCTTTGCCAAAGTCTCCTCGTTTGCTCTCAGGACGTGTCCATACCAGCGTAGCCTTGCTTCTCGCATTTTTCCAATAATTGGCGCAACTCCATAGCGTCTACGGATGTCTACGTTTGGAATATGATCAAGACGAGTGAGTCCGGATATCCAGCGAAGCATCTTTGTTTCCATAACACTAACCTTTCTTTCTGCTACTTTCGTTGCTGGTAGACATTCGGTACTATAAAGAGCGACTGGCCTGATGACTGTGCGGTAAATTTTGGATTTTTAAGCGGTCCCTTATCTTTTTATCGCACATAACACAAGTCGTTGAACGCCACTTGAGCCAAGCGGCGTTAACTCTCTCAGTAACTTCGCGAGTGATCGTCCCGTCAGCAAAAAAGTGTCGACCCAAGATATTTAAATTTTTCCGTCCTTGGTAGGTCAGTGTTATTTATTTTGATGGTCCCTGCTTCGCAATTGTCTGTTGTCATGTATTCTGTTTTTCCGACATTCAAACGTAGTCCAATCATAGACAATCTATCATGCCAGTCTTGTACTTGTTGCTGTTAAGTTGTTTTTATTGGTGAGGCAAGAAGAACGTCATCTGCATATAGTAACGTCCAGGGAGGTGATATTTGTAGGTCTTCGGTAATTGAATCCATAACTAATATGAACAAAAGAGTAGATAGAGCTGATCCTTGGTGAACGCCTACAGATATTGAAAATTCAGATGAAATTCCGGCAGCAGAATGTACTCGACTTTTGGGATTTGCATACAGTAGTTTTACCCACATAATAAGTTCTTCCGGCACTAAGTGTTTTCTCAAAGCATACCAAATGAGATCATGAGGAACGCGATCAAATGCCTTTTCTTAATCAAGGAAGGCCATATGAAGTGGTACTTGTTTTTCCCTGTGTTTTTCCATTAAAAGTCGAGCGACATGAATTGCATCGGTGGTGCCACATTTTTTAACGAACCCAGCTTGGTGTATCTTTAACCTGACTATTTCACGAGTCGTATAATCTCCCTTAAAAACTTCAGTGTCACAAGGAGGTAAGCGAAGATAGAAGAAGGCTCCTCCATTGACTGAGAAGATGTCGATTGCGATTGAAATTCGCTAGTCAATTCATTAATCTTGGCCATACAACGAACATATGCTTTATAAGCGCTATTATACTTGGTTTTAACTACGGTAACATTGGGTGAAACTTCGGAAGGGGCTGTAGCTAAGCCAATGAGACAGTTTGAGTATGAATGTTTAACCTCTGACCAGATAGCTTTCAGTTCACCGCGTTGTACATCTAAGGTAAAAACAGTATGCTGGGCCGAAACAGCATCATTAAATTCACTTTCGAATTCACTGATCGAATCAGAATGACTAATGAATGGTTCCATGACTGACATCATAGGATCAAAGATAGATAAGGGCGGCTCCGACGTCATATAGGTCTATACAATGTGTCAGCAGATGTAAGGAGACTAAAAGTTTTACGCATACGAGCTCTGTTCCAATAATTTTAGAGAAAACGTTGAGAACTAGTCGATGTGAGATTTATTGTTATTCGGGAATACGTAGCACCGCGGCTGATCCGCACTTGTTTTTTATATTCAATAGACGAAAACACGAGGTAGATATTGTGCATGTATATATCAATAGTTGGAGGATATGGAAATATGACGTATATAAAAGTGAGGTTATGTTCGCCACTCATGTGTGTTAACGAGAGGATAATGAGTCCACTTCCAAAGGAGAGGTGCTTGCAAATTTCGAGAATCCAATAAGAAAACGTTGTGCTCGATTAAAATAACGAGAGTAGTATCTGAGACACACATAAATATGCGACACAACCTTATGTTTAACAAGAATATACGGATAACGCACCTGAGTGAATCCAAGGGATGAGCAGATTCGCGTATCAATTTCAACTTGCTTGCTGATTTCCAAATTAGGTGATATGTATAAGCGGGTCGAACGATGAAATTAAAAGGTGACGATGATTGGTTGATGGATGTCCAACGTGACGATGCTGAACCGAATGTTAGTAATGCGCTTGTCGAAACTTATACTGCAAAGAAAACGTTGGTTCGAGAATTCGTAAGGTAGCCGACGATCCGGCTCGACAGGCCATCAAATGTTCGCAGCATAAGTTGGTGGAAGAGAGCAAGAGGGATTAGGTTAGAGTCCACTGGGAGCGCAACGGGAATACTTACTTCAGATAATACCGGCGTCACCGATGTTTAGCCAAACTGCATGGACGCTGCACCGTTGTGCATACAAAAGCAAAAAAAAATCGAGTGATGTTCACTTAAGTCGATTACCAACGCTTTATTGCTTAAACTAAATATTTTAATTTGATTGATGAACTTCCGATGGATTCGGACGATGGTTAATTGCAAGGGAGTGCACAATCGAAAAAATCTTCCGTATGCGTACTGTCGCTGATCGCTGCCAAAACGAAGAGAGCGATTCGCGGAAAAGGAAATGTTAAAACAAGAAAAAGAAAAAATATCATGCCCCACTTTTACAGCGGAGCGAGAAAAAAAGGTGTCAATCACCACATGTTGTCATCTCCGCACAAGGTTGCAATCACAGTGATAGAGCAAACTTCTGAAGAGATGCAGCTTTATGAATTTGATGTTGTATGATTTTCGCGTGAACAATAAGTGTTCTTTTTAGTAAAGAAACTTCAGTTATAGGTTGTGAGTAAGGTCAGTGCACCACATAAGGCCCACCTAACACCTTTTCCATTACAACGTACAAAGTATTGATGATACAAGCCCGATACTTTTTGTGTTGTTTTATTAGAAAAATTTTCTATACAAAAAAAAAATGTCTACCAAAACAAAAAGCATTTTTGGGCCATACGTGGAACATGTGTACCTTAAAAGGCCCACTTACTCCTTGTTTGAGATTATGAACCCAAACCTGCATTAATTATTTTTGTTAGCTTTATAGGCTAAATAATATTGTAAAAGCGAGTAAAAATATTAAAACAACAGACAAAATTCGTTTATTTAAAAAAAAACTAATTAAATGTTATTCAGATTTTTATACCCAGCGTAAGCGGTTTATATTAGTTTTGTGCGAATCTTGTAACAGGGAGAACTAAGCTCCGGAGATATAGACATATATATATAAAGAAATGATCAGGATCAAAAACTGAATCGTTTTAGACATGTCCGTTTGTCCGTCCGTCCGTCTGTCCGTCCCGTCCGTTGTGTCCGTCCGTCCGGTGGGTCGGAATTTCTCCTCCGAAACCGGGCTTTGGCACACAGGTATATCGGGATCCGAGTATGATCCTAAGTAAAAATGGGAGACATCCGCCCACTGCCACGCCCACAAATAAATATAATGTGTTTTCAGTAAAATGCTTGTAACTTGCGAACCACTCAACACATTCCATTGATATTTGGGGTGTATGGTAAACTTTGAAAAAGGGACATATCCTGGCAAAAAATGGAGCCGCCCTCCTCAAGCCACGCCCACAAATAAGCCCAAAAATAAGGGCTTATCGTAACTTGTGAAGTAAAAGGCGTAGAAGCTTCAAATTTGCAGCATAGGTTGACCAAGGCAAAGAAAGGTGTAGGAACAAATATTTATGTAGCCCGCCCACTGCCACGCCCACAAATAGAGAATTTTCATAACTTCCGAAGTAAAAAAGACGTAGAAGCTTCAAATTCGCAACATAGGTTCACCAAGGCGAATGAAAGGTGTAGGAAAAAATTTTATGCGGCCCGCCTACTGCCACGCCCACAAATGAAGTTTTTTGGTAACTTTAGTAATTTTGATATGAATTGTACCCTCAAGGTATGCATGTCAATATTTAAGGCTAAATTTTCCTATTAGGTTTGAGTATTTTCCAGTGAAATTTTGTTCGAGCTATAATGCGTGATAAACATTAATTTCACTATTTATTTCTGATATCGTGGTTATGTTGCAATATTTTGAGGGAAACCCCACGTTTTTTAATATCAACATTTTTCGATGCATACTTTTGGGGACTCAATTTGAAGAGACTTCATACCAAATTCGAAGGCAATTCGGCACGGGTTATCGTGATCCAATCCCAATAATATTTAATATTTAAGCTAATAGGATTATTTAGAAAATAATAGGGGTATGGGTATGCGTTTTAAGAAAAAATTACTTTCATATTTTTGGGACACCCTAATGTACATACTTATGTATCTACGGATTTTAGTTCTAGATGTAAGAAGATCCTCACAAAACTAATATACAATGTTTAAGCTGGATATGAAAATTAAATATTCAGCCCTATTATAAATGAAGTTTTCCGGGAATTTGTTCCCGAGAAATTTTTCTCCGTACAAAACAGGAAGTATTCTAAGCAGACCTGGGCAGTCCAATTATAAAATTGAAATTGATTACACACTTAACCCCTTCCCGCATGAGTTATTAACGAAATGAAAAACAAATATTTTTCCTCCACAATAATGATTTATTGGGCTCAATTAAAGGAAACATTAATTATATTAAATTTTTTTTATGTTTATAACAGAAGTGGTTATGAATTAAGATATATGGAAAAGGTAGGCAAAACATGCCAGGAAACCCAAAACTTTCAATGTTCATACCATTTTACTCTTGAGAAGGTTGAAAAGAGTATGTGTATATAAATAGAAATATTTTTTTCGCACTCTTTACCCACCATTTCTATATTATAACAAATTTCAAATGTGATAATTTTTTTTTGTAATTCTTCTCAATGACAAATGTTAGACAAAAGATCATATCTATAATGTGGACTACGGCCATATGTCAAACGAAATCTACTAAGATTCCGTTAGTTAATGCCATGCTAATTTGGATTTCGGTTTTGTTTTTAAGTACAGGATTTTTCATCTGGCAAGGAAAAAAATTATAAACTTTTGCGTCCATATATGGCTTCGTATGCGAGAAGGGGTTAATTACAATTACTTGTAATGGTAATTGAAGAATATTGGAAAATTTTGAATTACAATTACTTGTAATGTAATGATGGTCGCCTCCTCGTGGTGCATCCTGGGTAACGCTAAATGACCTCCATCTCTTGGCATGAGCGGAACCGTCTCTTGACCCCTCTTCGTCCTCTAAATTGATTAGTCGACCCCTGGGCTGTCGGGAGGGCAATTCCGTTACCTGAGTACGTCGGCTGAACCCCATCGGAAATGGCTTTCGGGCTAATGCCCCAACCGTCTCCGTCCTGTTAAAACCTGGCAAGTCTCAAGGTACGTTTAAAGCTCGTCGCCATTCAGTTGGCCGTGCAGGTCCTGTTGAGTTCTCTCCTGGTTAGCACCCGATCTGGCTCTGAGTTCATCACCCCATAAAGGGATGAACCAACCCTCGCATGACCTCCCTGCCTCGGCATAGACAACCATAAGATCATTATGGGTGACTGCACAACGAGCGGAGATAACGGCCTTGAGTTGGGACCCTTAAAGCATGGACAAGTCCTCAACATACAACAAAAAACCTTCGCCCAGCCCAAAAGGGGGGGCCCTTGTTTCTCAACCAAAAGGTGGAAACCAAAAGCCTACACTTCGTAGGCAAACTAAGGCTACCCAGCCTAGGACGCCGCAGGTTCCAGCTCTTGCTGCCTGCGGCACTTCTGCTGGTACTCTGTCGGACAAGCCTAGTACCAGCAAAAGCGTAACCGCTACTGCTCTGAGCGGGTTGCTTGCTCCTGCCGGCCAGACGAGCGGAACTCGCCGTCCGAGCGGACCAGCGCAACCGATGCGTGGGGACTGCCGACGCCAATACTGGCACGACCAGGGTAAGCGCGTCCACAGCTGCCTATAGGACCAGAAGATCGGCCTATCGAATTCTGAAAAAACTGGGCAAAATACCGGAAGCTGAGCTTTCCGGAGAAGAAAAGGCTCGTCTGGAATGGGCAAGGAAGAATCTCACCTTCCGCGCCCCCAATCCACAGCCTAGGTCCAACACTACCACCAGTAAGGTGGAAAAGCCCTCTTCCCAAACGACAGAGGTCGGATGCGAAGACACAGTCTGCCACCCAGGCTCAGCCACCGGAAGTGACCTCGGGTAGTGGTCGCCAGACCCAGGACAAACAAGCCCTTCAGCGAAATCGCTAGGGAAAGTTTGGTCTGGGTCGTGGTCGACCGAGGTAATGCGGACGGCAACATCCTACCAGGAAAGTGGAAGATGGTGCAAGCCGCATTACTTCGCAGCTATAAGGGCATCCTGTCTGGAAACTCTGGTCCACCACCGAAGTGCAGAGACGTGGGTTGGTATCAGGACCAACTGAAGCTCAACGCCTGTGAAGATCAACGCTCGGCGGAGCTTTACAAGGCTGCAATAGCTGCTATCGGCGAGGTTTGGCCAGGCGTCAAACTAGAGGTCAGAACCAGGCATCAAATCCCCAACAGGCCCAGATCCCGGGTTCTCGTACCAGAAGATCCTTGCTCTCCTGAGGAGATCCTCGAACTGTTGAAAGTCGGAAACCCGGACCTTCCAGTACATGATTGGAATGTCGCTAAGGTGAGCGACGCCAAAAGAAGCCTGCGGGAGGCGCTGGTGATTCTAAATGAAGAATCACTAGCTCCTCTCGCAGCAATAAATGGTCGTATCTCCTACGGTTTCGAAGAGGTATGACTTCGGGTCTACAAGGATGACAAGGCCCAGACATCGAGCGAGATTGCCCCAGGTGCTTCATCGGGGACAATCACCGGACCATCCCTGGTTCGTGATGCTGACTAATTGTCTGGCGACAATGGGACCAGCAAGGACGCCAGGAGCTCGGTCTCGGTGTTGGAGTGCATGGGAGATTACTTCTCCATGCATGGCCTGATGAGGCTCAACTTCGAGGGGAGGCAATGTCTGAGGATGACACCGACCTTGCCGACGCCAGCATGATTGCAGCTGGTAATGATGAGGGGAAGGTTCTGCAGATAAACCTTCACCACTCTAAAGCTGCATCTGCGGAGCTCCTGATCCACCTGAGTGAAGGAGGTGAAGAGCTCATTCTCGTCCAAGAACCTTGGATCTGCAAAAACAAGGTCTGTGGACTAAATTTAAAAGGTTATAGTACCATATACGCCAAAGGCGCAGGCAAAGTTAGGGCCTGTATTATTGTGAAAGATTGCGTTAAGCACTTTTTCCTACACCATCTTAGTGATGGTGACAACGCCCTAATTGCTGTCGAGGTACAACACCGGAGTTTCTGGATTGCCTCCAACTATATGGCCTATGATGACGGTGCTACACCGCCAGGTGAACCTCTGAGGCTTATAATCGCTGAAGCGAATAAGCGAAGCCATTCCGTACTTGTTGGTGCTGATGCAAATTCACACCATACAATCTCGGGCAGCTCTGACACTAACGTTAGAGGAACTGGTCACTGATTGGCGAGTCTCCGAGGAATGCTCTCTCTCTGATCATAGGTACATTAGCTTCCAAATAGAACTCACTCCTCGGAGGGGCCAAGTTCATCTTAACAGAAGGAAAACGGATTGGTGTAAGTACATTTGGCACACAGGTATATCGGGATCCGAGTATGATCCTAAGTAAAAATGGGAGACATCCGCCCACTGCCACGCCCACAAATAAATATAATGTGTTTTCAGTAAAATGCTTGTAACTTGCGAACCACTCAACACATTCCATTGATATTTGGTGTACTGGTAAACTTTGAAAAGGGACATATCCTGGCAAAAAATGGACGCCGCCCTCCTCAAGCCACGCCCACAAATAAGCCCAAAAATAAGGGCTTATCGTAACTTGTGAAGTAAAAGGCGTAGAAGCTTCAAATTCGCAGCATAGGTTGACCAAGGCAAATGAAAGGTGTAGGAACAAATATTTATGTAGCCCGCCCACTGCCACGCCCACAAATAGAGAATTTTCATAACTTCCGAAGTAAAAGACGTAGAAGCTTCAAATTCGCAACATAGGTTCACCAAGGCGAATGAAAGGTGTAGGAAAAAATTTTATGCGGCCCGCCTATTGCCACGCCCACAAATGAAGTTTTTTGGTAACTTTAGTAATTTTGATATGAATTGTACCCTCAAGGTATGCATGTCAATATTTAAGGCTAAATTTTCCTATTAGGTTTGAGTATTTTCCAGTGAAATTTTGTTCGAGCTATAATGCGTGATAAACATAATTTCACTATTTATTTATGATATCGTGGTTATGTTGCAATATTTTGAGGAAACCCCACGTTTTTTAATATCAACATTTTTCGATGCATACTTTTGGGGACTCAATTTGAAGAGACTTCATACCAAACTTCGAAGGCAATTCGGCACGGGTTATCGTGATCCAATCCCAATAATATTTAATATTTAAGCTAATAGGATTATTTAGAAATAATAGGGGTATGGGTATGCGTTTAAGAAAAATTACTTTCATATTTTTGGGACACCCTAATGTACATACTTATGTATCTACGGATTTTAGTTCTAGATGTAAGAAGATCCTCACAAAACTAATATACAATGTTTAAGCTGGATATGAAAATTAAATATTCAGCCCTATTATAAATGAATGTTTTCCGGGAATTTGTTCCCGAGAAATTTTTCTCCGTACAAAACAGGAAGTATTCTAAGCAGACCTGGGCAGTTCAATTATAAAATTGAAATTGATTACACACTTAACCCCTTCCCGCATGAGTTATTAACGAAATGAAAAACAAATATTTTTCCTCCACAATAATGATTTATTGGGCTCAATTAAAGGAAACATTAATTATATTAAATTTTTTTTATGTTTATAACAGAAGTGGTTATGAATTAAGATATATGGAAAAGGTAGGAAAAACATGCCAGGAAACCCCAAAACTTTCAATGTTCATACCATTTTACTCTTGAGAAGGTTGAAAAGAGTATGTGTATAAAAATAGAAATATTTTTTTCGCACTCTTTACCCCACCATTTCTATATTATAACAAATTTCAAATGTGATAATTTTTTTTTGTAATTCTTCTCAATGACAAATGTTAGACAAAAGATCATATCTATAATGTGGACTACGGCCATATGTCAAACGAAATCTACTAAGATTCCGTTAGTTAATGCCATGCTAATTTTGGATTTCGGTTTTGTTTTAAGTACAGGATTTTTCATCTGGCAAGGAAAAAATTATAAACTTTTGCGTCCATATATGGCTTCGTATGCGAGAAGGGGTTAATTACAATTACTTGTAATGGTAATTGAAGAATATTGGAAAATTTTGAATTACAATTACTTGTAATGTAATGATGGTCGCCTCCTCGTGGTGCATCCTGGGTAACGCTAAATGACCTCCATCTCTTGGCATGAGCGGAACCGTCTCTTGACCCCTCTTCGTCCTCTAAATTGATTAGTCGACCCCTGGGCTGTCGGGAGGGCAATTCCGTTACCTGAGTACGTCGGCTGAACCCCATCGGAAATGGCTTTCGGGCTAATGCCCCAACCGTCTCCGTCCTGTTAAAACCTGGCAAGTCTCAAGGTACGTTTAAAGCTCGTCGCCATTCAGTTGGCCGTGCAGGTCCTGTTGAGTTCTCTCCTGGTTAGCACCCGATCTGGCTCTGAGTTCATCACCCCATAAAGGGATGAACCAACCCTCGCATGACCTCCCTGCCTCGGCATAGACAACCATAAGATCATTATGGGTGACTGCACAACGAGCGGAGATAACGGCCTTGAGTTGGGACCCTTAAAGCATGGACAAGTCCTCAACATACAACAAAAAACCTTCGCCCAGTCCAAAAGGGGGGGGCCCTTGTTTCTCAAACCAAAAGGTGGAAACCAAAAGCCTACACTTCGTAGGCAAACTAAGGCTACCCAGCCTAGGACGCCGCAGGTTCCAGCTCTTGCTGCCTGCGGCACTTCTGCTGGTACTCTGTCGGACAAGCCTAGTACCAGCAAAAGCGTAACCGCTACTGCTCTGAGCGGGTTGCTTGCTCCTGCCGGCCAGACGAGCGGAACTCGCCGTCCGAGCGGACCAGCGCAACCGATGCGTGGGGACTGCCGACGCCAATACTGGCACGACCAGGGTAAGCGCGTCCACAGCTGCCTATAGGACCAGAAGATCGGCCTATCGAATTCTGGAAAAACTGGGCAAAATACCGGAAGCTGAGCTTTCCGGAGAAGAAAAGGCTCGTCTGGAATGGGCAAGGAAGAATCTCACCTTCCGCGCCCCCAATCCACAGCCTAGGTCCAACACTACCACCAGTAAGGTGGAAAGCCCTCTTCCCAAACGACAGAGGTCGGATGCGAAGACACAGTCTGCCACCCAGGCTCAGCCACCGAAGTGACCTCGGGTAGTGGTCGCCAGACCCAGGACAAACAAGCCCTTCAGCGAAATCGCTAGGGAAAGTTTGGTCTGGGTCGTGGTCGACCGAGGTAAAGCGGACGGCAACATCCTACCAGGAAAGTGGAAGATGGTGCAAGCCGCATTACTTCGCAGCTATAAGGGCATCCTGTCTGGAAACTCTGGTCCACCACCGAAGTGCAGAGACGTGGGTTGGTATCAGGACCAACTGAAGCTCAACGCCTGTGAAGATCAACGCTCGGCGGAGCTTTACAAGGCTGCAATAGCTGCTATCGGCGAGGTTTGGCCAGGCGTCAAACTAGAGGTCAGAACCAGGCATCAAATCCCCAACAGGCCCAGATCCCGGGTTCTCGTACCAGAAGATCCTTGCTCTCCTGAGGAGATCCTCGAACTGTTGAAAGTTGGGGAAACCCGGACCTTCCAGTACATGATTGGAATGTCGCTAAGGTGAGCGACGCCAAAAGAAGCCTGCGGGAGGCGCTGGTGATTCTAAATGAAGAATCACTAGCTCCTCTCGCAGCAATAAATGGTCGTATCTCCTACGGTTTCGAAGAGGTATGACTTCGGGTCTACAAGGATGACAAGGCCCAGACATCGAGCGAGATTGCCCCAGGTGCTTCATCGGGGGACAATCACCGGACCATCCCTGGTTCGTGATGCTGACTAATTGTCTGGCGACAATGGGACCAGCAAGGACGCCAGGAGCTCGGTCTCGGTGGTTGGAGTGCATGGGAGATTACTTCTCCATGCATGGCCTGACTGAGGCTCAACTTCGAGGGGAGGCAATGTCTGAGGATGACACCGACCTTGCCGACGCCAGCATGATTGCAGCTGGTAATGATGAGGGTGAAGGTTCTGCAGATAAACCTTCACCACTCTAAAGCTGCATCTGCGGAGCTCCTGATCCACCTGAGTGAAGGAGGTGAAGAGCTCATTCTCGTCCAAGAACCTTGGATCTGCAAAAACAAGGTCTGTGGACTAAATTTAAAAGGTTATAGTACCATATACGCCAAAGGCGCAGGCAAAGTTAGGGCCTGTATTATTGTGAAAGATTGCGTTAAGCACTTTTTCCTACACCATCTTAGTGATGGTGACAACGCCCTAATTGCTGTCGAGGTACAACACCGGAGTTTCTGGATTGCCTCCAACTATATGGCCTATGATGACGGTGCTACACCGCCAGGTGAACCTCTGAGGCTTATAATCGCTGAAGCGAATAAGCGAAGCCATTCCGTACTTGTTGGTGCTGATGCAAATTCACACCATACAATCTCGGGCAGCTCTGACACTAACGTTAGAGGAACTGGTCACTGATTGGCGAGTCTCCGAGGAATGCTCTCTCTCTGATCATAGGTACATTAGCTTCCAAATAGAACTCACTCCTCGGAGGGGCCAAGTTCATCTTAACAGAAGGAAAACGGATTGGTGTAAGTACAATTTGGCCCAGGATATGGGTCCCAAATAGACCTTAAGGTTAAAAATGGGAACTCCGCCCACGCCAACCGGCCCCAAATAAATTAAAAGGGGTTTCAGTAAAACCTTTAACTTGGAAACCCCAACCATTCCAGATATTTGGGAAATGGAAAAACTTTGAAAAGGGAACCAACCTGGGCAAAAAAGGAAAGCCGGCCCTTTTCAAGGCCAGCCCAAAAAAGCCCAAAATTAAGGGCCTTTGAACGGTTGAAAGTTAAAAGGGAGAACTTCAAATTCGCAGCAATGGTTGCCCAAGGGGAAATGAAAGGTTAGGGCAAATAAGAGCCCGCCCAAACGCCAGGGCCCCCTTTGAGAATTTTCCCAAACCTCCGGGGAAAAACCTTGAAGCCTTTTCGCAACCTTGGGTTCCCACCGGGGCCGGAATGAAAGGTGAGGTTTTAAATGGGCCCGGCCTTTCCACCCCCAAATTTTTTGGGAATTTATAAGATTAATTGTATCAAGGATGCCTGGTCTTATTTAAGGGGCCTTAAATTTTCCCAATTGGTTTGGCCAATAAATTTTTTTCCCAAGGCAAAAGGCCGGAAAAAACAAATTTCCAATATTTATTTTTTAAACGTGGGTTATGTTGCAATAAGGAAACCCCACGTTTTTAATTCAACATTTTTCCAAGGGCCATCTTTGGGGCCCTCAATTTAAGAGCTTCTAAAACCTTCCGAAAGGCAATTGGCAGGGTTTGTGACCAATCCCAAAATTTTTTAATAATTTAACCTTAATGGGTTTATTTAAAATAAAAATTAGGGGATTAATGGTTTAAAAAATTTACTTTCCATAATTTTTGGGACCCCTTTTGGTAAAATCCCTTAGTTTCTACCGGGATTTTTTATTTTTAATGTAAGAAAATCCTTCAAAAACTTTAAATATAACCAATGGGTTTAAAGGTTTGGAATATAAAATTAAATTTCGCCCTTTATTAATTAAATGGAAAATGTTTTCCGGGAATTTTTCCCGGAGAAATTTTTCTCCGTACCAAAAAGGAATTTCCCTAAGCGACCTGGGGGTTAAAAAAAAAATTGATTAAAAATTAATTTGATTTTAAAGAAAATGAAAAACCAATTAAATTTTCCTCCCAATAATGTTTAATTGGGCTAATTAAAGGAAAATTAAATTAAAATTAAATTTTTTTTAAAATTTTTAACAAGGGAAAAGTGGTTTTTGGTTTAAATATAGGAAAAAGGAAAAACATGCCAGGAAAAAAAAACTTTTTCAAAAATTGTTTATACCATTTACTTTGATATTATATGGAATAATGCTGAAAGCCACAGGTAAAGCTTGAGTTTGGTACTATACTGTCATTTTACTTATGTTTTTTTCAAAAAATATACAGGAACTTTGTACTGTGCCCACCAAACGAAATGCAAAGATAAGAGTTCAGTGTGGTTCTATTTTCTGACAGCGAATGACAAAAGTCAAACCGCAAAGTGTAAAATATGCAATCAAATTATACTTGCAAAAGGTGGTTCGACAAAAGGACTTCATACGCATCTCAAAACACATAAAATCAGTGTAAAATCTGAGTTCCAGCCCACTACAAGTGAAGAGAGAGAGGACGACGGAGCTTCTCACTCAAAGCAAGCCAAATTACCATCTTTTTTCGAAAAAAAGAACGGTTTAGCAGCAGTTCTAGCACGAATGACAGCTCTGGATGGTTTTCCATTTTCTAAGTTCATTACATCGTCTGATTTACGACAAATTATGCGCACTGCAGGCTATGAACTACCGAAATCTTGCGAAACTATCAAAAACCTAGTAATGAAATACTTTGACAAAACACACAATAACACTATTGAAATCATCAAGAAAGCAAAGCTGTCAGGCGAGAAATTTAGCCTCGTTTTCGATGAGTGGACTTCTATATCCAACAGGCATTATATGAATATAAACATTTACTCCAAAAATGACTTTTGGAACATTGGCTTAGTTAGATATAAAGAATCTCTTAATGCAACAGCCTGTGTAGCAATACTGAAAGATGTTTTGCACACTTATGGGCTTGGCTTTGAAAAAGACATTGTGTCAATAACAACTGATGGAGCCAGCACTATGGTGAAAGTTGGAAAGCTTGTGGAGTCTTCGCAGCAACTGTGCTTGCGCACGGATTGCAATTGGCTGTGGTTGATCTCATTTATAAAAAAGAAAACTCATCGTTCATTCAAGGCAAATTTTTTATTAGCTTAAATGAAATATGTCCCATGTTTAAATACTTTTTAAAATTTAGGCAAAGACGATTTGGAACCTAGCGACACCGATGATGATGAAACAGAAGACTTAGATGGCTTGTCTATTTGCACTCATGAAGTATCGGCCCGAACGTTACGGTGCGCTATCACTCACAAATATAAACTAAACGCAATAATATCGAAGGTTCGTGATATTGTAAAAACTTTTAGAAAGTCACCGACAAAAAACGATTTATTACAAAAGTACGTTACTTCTGAGCATTATAAAGAATTAAAACTCATTCTGGACTGTAGAACGAGATGGAGTAGTCTTTTGGATATGCTCGAGAGATTTTTATTGCTTCAAAACAGTATAAAAAAGGCAATGATTGATTTAAAAATAATTCCTTTAAAGGATTTAGATTTCGAAATTTTGAAAGAAGTTGTAACGCCCCTCCACCTAGTCAAAGTGACTGTTGAAGCGCTTTGTCAGCGTGACATGAATTTGTATAAGGCCGATGTTGCTCTCAATTTTATGTTTTCCGAAATTCGTAAACTTGACTCAATTTTTGGTAATGATTTATATTCAAAGCTTTTGCACAGAGTCAATAGCCGCCGAACAATGTTTTCAAGCCTTTTAGGATTCCTGCACAATCCAAACGTCATATATTAGGTGTAGTAAAAAGAAATCCAATTATTATTATTTTTCCAATAGATGGCGTTATTTATCTGCATCTCGCGTTGTATAAGTCCGATCGTGTTCCGCTAGGGGGCATTAGAAAGATGACAGTTCCTACTAAAAAAGCTTTTTTGACACTTTTTTGATTGATTGATTCAGTTTTGTTTGAGAGCTTGTCAAAGATGGACATCAGCAAAGAGAAAATTCGCTACATTTTACAGTTTTTCTTCGATAAGGGAGAAAACGCAAGCCAGGCGGCTGAAAATGTGAATAGCGTTTATGGAGCTGATACTGTAACAGCCAATCATGCGCAATTTTGGTTTCGTCGATTCCGTTCCGGTAACTTCGATGTCAAGGATGCACCACGCACTGGAAGGCCAATTGTCGAAAATGTCGATAAAATCATGGAAATTATCGAGTCCGACCGTCATGTTAGCACTGTTTCGATTGCAAAAGAGCTAAAGATTGCACAAAAAACCGTTTGGAACCATTTGAATAAGGCTGGATACACAAAGAAGCTCGATGTATAGTTGCCACACGAGTTAACGCAAAAAAACCTCATAGACCGAATTTCCATCTGCGAATCGCTGCTGAACCGCAACAAAATCGACCCATTTCTGAAGCGGTTGGTGACTGGTGATGAAAAGTGGGTCACTTACGACAACGTCAAGCGAAAACGGTCGTGGTCGAAACACGGTGAACCGGCGGAAACGTTGGCCAAGCCAGGATTGACGGCCAGGAAGGTTTTGCTGTGTGTTTGGTGGGATTGGCAGGGAATTATCTACTGTGAGCTGCTCCCATACGGCAAAACTCTAAACTCGGAACTCTACTGTCAACAATTGTACCGTCTGAAGGAAGCAATCGCCCATAAGCGGCCAGCTTTGGCCAATAGGAGAGGAATTGTGTTCCATCAGGACAACGCCAGGCCACACACATCGATAGTGACTCGCCAGAAGCTCCGGGAGTTTGGTTGGGAGGTTCTTCTGCATCCACCTTATAGTCCGGACCTGGCACCAAGTGATTACCATCTGTTCCTGTCCATGGCGAACAATTTTGCTGGTGAAACATTCGCTTCAAGAGAGGCTTTTGAAATTCGACTGTCTCAATTTTTTGCTAATAGGAACGAGGGCTTCTATGAGAGAGGCATAATGAAATTACCTTTAAAATGGCAACAAGTTATCGAACAAAACGGCGCATATTTGACCTAAATCGGGTCATTCTAACTTTCTTAAATAAAGCCCTTAATTTAATGCAAAAATAAAAAATTTCTTTTTACTATACCTAATATGACCCGCCTTTTAACTTTTGTGAGCAACCACAGCTCGATGCTATAAAAACCGAACTTGCAAAATTTTTGCAGAGATTGGAAGGTGAAGAGCTTGAAGCTATTCGATTTGATCATGCAGAGCAGGTGAATACTGAGGAAGAAACAAATGAACCTACAAAAACAAGACTACAAAAACTTTTAATGAATTGTACAGAAAGCCCAACCGCAATTAAAAAAGCTTACGGGGTTTCTAAGCTAATAACAAAGGAAGTAGATCTATTTTGTAACGGAGGTAGTCGTGGCCAGGGTTGGCAACCGTAACCGAAACCGTAACCGTAACCGTTTCAAAACCGTTTCTTTTCCGATACCGTAACCGTTACCGTAACCGAAATAAAAAACATATCGGTTTCGGTATTACTTTATAAAAAAAAATTTACGGGATACAAATTTTATCAATATTTTTATATGGCAAGTCTTTCGACTCTGCTAGTATGCATGCTCTTGTCTCGTGTAATGTCCCAGTTATGTTGCCATGTTTAGCTAGTGTAAGGCACAAACAAAATATGGATGTCATTTGTAGGGATGTCAGTTGAAAAAATACATCGATGTTTTTCTTTAAAGAGGCCTATCACACAAGTCAATTACTGACGTCAATTTTCCCATTCTGGGCGAGCAAAGTGCGGAATTTCAGAGAAAAGTGGAGCGTGTTTTGGTTGCGTGTTCATTAATTGTTATATAGCATCTTTAGTAGTGATGCCACGAATAGTGGATTTGGCCGAATAACGAATATTTGGCACGTAGTAAAGACAACTTGGGCCTACTCGCGACTATAGGTGTCAAGACAAACGCTGCCGCTTAAAAATTTGCCTACTGTATATAATGTTATCAGAAAAAGTTTAGAAGAAGGTAGCATATATTTAATTTTTCTAAACAATAAAATGAAAATCTGCTGTATTTAAGTTCTCGTTAATTAAATTTTTCTTCTAAGCTATTTCTTAAAATGCCTTAAATTGCGTTCAGAATAAATGTTAAAGCTTAAAAAGTATTTTTGAAAAAATGATGCGAAAACAAAATTTTAATATTCAAAAAACCGTTTCATACCGGTATAACCGTAACCGAAACTTAAAATTAACCGTAACCGTTACCGTAACCGTTATTCGTTTCGGTTGCCAACCCTGGTCGTGGCTTATATTTAGAGAAAGCATTTAATTTTTTGGCAACAGTCCAACCCACCAGTGTAGAGTCGGAGAGGTGTTTTTCGTCAG
>CM035806.1:123882370-123894150 GCA_020466095.1 Chlorops oryzae | reverse complement strand
AAAATACATAGATCCATGAGTAGTCTCAGCCTGCTCTAAGGGAACAAAGGTTTCACAAAAGATCTTTCAGGTTTTGGGTGCTATCATAGCCGAAATTTTCTCAAGGATATTTCTCGGTAATTTAAACTATAGTCCTTCGGTTCACATTTAGACAGCGAATGCACGATTTGGAGAATTACATTTTAAAGTATGAGAAGATGCTGGATTTCTTGGAACGCATACTCACCGAATATAAGACTCAATATGAATCTCAAATCAATCGTGATCGACAATTGGATCGTCAGTTTAAGGGTCATTATTTGGCTTCGATTCCGCAACATTTAACGGCGGAAATGATGAAATTCTATCGAAAACGTCCAAAACTAGTACCGAAGATTTTCAATACATCGGGAATTTGTTTCGATATCGCGAGACGTCTGGTCTTGAAGCAAAGCAAACATAAGTACCCGATTTCGACGGAGCTGAAAGAATTTCTGGATTTTGTCAAATCTCTGGACAGTACGGAGAATTGTCCGAATCAACTAGAATTAAAGTACAGGAGATTTCCGATTTAACGAGCTCAATGTTGCCAACACTTCTCGTTAAATCGAATTTCTCGTTAAATTAAGTACCATCATAAAATCATTTTTTTTATTATTGTAAGAGATTAAAATTATAAATTGGGCTTATAAACAATTTGTCATTTCAAAAGAATTATTATAACAAAAAAAAACAAAAAAAAAAACAAACCAACTCTTCATTTTGGTTCATATTAAACATATATAATATATAACGTCTATGAAAACAGAGTAAAAAACTTATGAGATCACGTTTTGTTTAAATTATAAAATACATAGGCAATATGGGGCATTCTTTTATAAACCGAACAAAAAAAGGGGGAAAATTAACCTAGGTCTTTTCAATTGCGCGATATTTCTTACAGCTTCTAGATATGAAATTATTCAAAATGTAGTCCAAAATATTTCTCAGAATGCTTTATTTACGAAAAACCGTTAGTTTAAAGTTTGCTGAAAACCCGTTTTTTAACAAAACTTTAAAGAAAATTTTATGAATTGAATTGAGAGTTTACTGTCAAAGAGTAATGATGATAAGTAAACAACTGCAGTGTTGCCAGTAGAAAAATGTATTTTTGCGTTAAAAAAGGGGGAGGGGTTTGAGAAATCTTTTGCTTGATTTATATCAGACCTGTAGCAATCCAACTTCCCCCGGGTGGGGCAAAGAATTTTCCCCAATTTTTTCCTTTTCATTTTCGTAGTTCCTTCCACCTAAGACAAAGAATCGTGGTGGGGCAAAGCCCCTCCTAGCCCTTAGGTTGGTACGCGACTGATTTCTACTAACCATATAGTAATATAGTGGACACTTACAACAACAAACGAATTCCGTGGTGAACTAGTGATGCTAAAATTTTTTGAGTATTCACTCAATTTTGTAACTAAACATATTTGCGTTGAAATTTTTTAATGTTTTCTTTTTAATGTAAAACTTTTTAAGTTTTTTATGATAGATTATGCAATTCTGTACCCTTTTCATTCAGAAGAGATCCAAAAATATATAGTTTATGCATTATATTTATCATGATATGTAATAAGTACTTGAGTCACTAATTATGTATCGAGCAATTTTAGTTATGATATCACTGAATATTTCATATCAACCACAGAAGTGGTGGAATTCAAACTTTTTGAGAATCGGTCATATGCGCGCATGAGTACTCTGCTTTATCGTTCCTCAATAATATGAGCAAAATTTTATCTAATTATTTTTGATTTTATAAAAATAACATATTTTGCTGAAAAATAAAATGAGTTCTTATGAAAAACCATTGATTAACACTTATATATATCTGATTTTTAACAAAAATGTTAGTTCATGTTACAAGATTATAAAATATTTGTTAGACCGGAACCGGAATTTTCGTGCTCCTTTTTGATTTTTCCATAAAGCCAAGTGTCGACTATAGAGTTTTTGAGGTAGAGAGTAGAGTGTAGTGTGTAGAGACTCTACGTTTGTTGTATACACTGTAGACCGTTTCTACAATTCCACAGCTCTACGTAGAGCTGCCGTAGACATATTTAGAGTAGAGCTCTACTATGCGCTCTACAGCCAGTATACACTGCAGAAGAATTTTTCTCTACTATAGAATCGTGTAGTAGAGCATAATCGTATAGCTCGGCTATAAATTTCGAGATTTTCAAAAATTTCAAAAATTAAAAGAAAATTTTTCAAATTCATTCCGTTAAAATGAGTCGTCGCCAAAAGCAAGTTTCTGCTGCCCTTGTTCTTCTGACTCAAGAAAAACTAGGAACTAAAAGAAAATGTTGGGAGCGTGACTCGATCGCTTAAGCTTTGGCTGAAAAAAAGTTGAGACATCGCTATAAATATGGTCATTTTTATTTCATTTTATTTTGACCATGACCACAATTCGCGAAATTCGCAAAAATTTCACTTTCACTATTTTGAATTGAGTATTTCGCAGCTGGACAAAATGTCCTCTAACGGTTAAAATTTTATCAAGACCACCATCCGCGAAATTCGCAAAAATTTAATTTTTACTATTTTGAATTGAGTCTTTTACAGCTAGATATAATACTCTCCAACGGTTAAATCTTGACCATGACCATCATTTGCGAAATTTGCAAAAAATTGATTTTCACTATTTTAAATTGAGTGTTTCGCAGCTAGATATAATGTCCTCTAATGGTTAAAATTTGACCATGACCACCATTCGCGAAAATTTTGTGCTTAATAATAATTTCGAGTTTGAGAAGCTAAATCGAGGAACAGATAAGGTATAACTAGATATCCAAGCTAGAACAATGAAAACTATAGGATTTTTTGTTAGGGTAATGTTTTAATACATTTTAAGCAGAGGAAAAGGTTGCACACATATCGGCTAAGCCGGTGTAAACTTCTTTACCTGAAATGGTTGAACCTCTCATTAGATGTATTCCATAAAGCGCTGTGCGTTGCGTATAAGCCAATCAATTGACAAGTTTTTTATTTTGTAAACAGCTTGGAGTCACATTTTCCTCGAGCTTTTTTTTTTTGAGGTTGTGCCATTTTTCCACAAAATAGCAATTCAAACACATTTGTGTTGAACAAAAAGGGAGCGCTTTAAATCGAAGTAGGTTTGATTTGAATTTCAAATTTCTATCTCTACTTAAGATTTAAAAAAAAACTATCAAACATGTTTGATAGAGTGTAGAGCAGATATATCTCTCTACCCCCTACATGAAAATATGTATACACTATAGATTTTTGTATCCAACAATTATCTCAAGTAGAGTTTGTAGAGAGCTTGTGTAGTGCGCTCTACAGGGTGTATACACTTGTCTACGTATCTACACGAGAGTTTTTTCTCTATCTCTACGTAAATAAATCTATAGTCGACACTTGGCTTAAGAATGCATGCACAGGGGGCCTACTTCAATTCAACACACACGTTTTTTGTCAAGTGCCATCTATAGTACTATATGCTACTAACGTTTGCTTACGTGGGGGATTAAAAATTGACATCACTGAACAACTGTGCACAATTAAAGCGGTAAATACAACAGCGCCTGCGCTTTTTCGAATTCACGCAGGTCACGCAAAATTGAACATTACTTTTCATACATTGACTGCTTGCGGCAGTTGGCGCAGCACACGCGCTTTTAGACTCCTCGCTTAACTATTTCTTGGATTCCTCTTTGTTTCTTTTTATGCTTTTTCACTGATTTCCATATATAACTATATATGTCACTCAGGAGCCGTTTCTATTTTGGCTCTTTTCAACACTATCTTGGGTACCCACCACGGTCTTGGGTACCCACCAAAATGAGCATTTTTCACTTAGGTACTCACCAAAAGTATTTCTCTCTCGCTCTTTTTTTTCCTGCCGAGTAACATCTCTTTCTAACTGGCGCGAAATGTCCCGCCCAAAATCGATGAGAGTGACATATATAGTAATATATGCTGATTTCTTATGTTGCTCGCTAAACCGAGTGCACAAAAAAATTTTTGTGCCATTTTGCTCGTTATATAAGATACTCAATGGAACGAATTTAAATGCTCGTTAAATGCGAAACTCGCTAACGCGAATACTCGTTAAATCGGAAATCTCCTGTATTGGGATACTTTTGTTCGATTGCGGCGAAATAAAATTGAAAGCGAATTACGCTTGAAGGGCATTTCATATCAAATAAACGAAGTACCAAAGCCGATTGCATTCTTCGCCGAAGAAATTAGAAAGATGAGGCAGGCACGTGACGAGGCACAGCTTGCAACACTGGAAACGTCTAGAGAATACGTGAGTTAAGGCGGAAGTTAAAAGTAGTCGACATTTAATCAGAGACATATGCAAGGGGGGAGCTATTTCTCTTTCCCTTTCTCTTTCTCTATCTCTCTCTCCTTTTCTCTTTCTCTGTCTTTCTCTCTTTCTCTTTCTCTTTCTCACTCTCTGTCTCTCTCTTTCTCTCTATTTCTCTCCCTTTCTCTTTTTTTCTCTCTTTCTCTCTCTTTCTCTCTCTTTCTCTCTCTTTCTCTCTCTTCATTTCTCTTTCTCTCTCTATCTCTCTCTTGCTCTCTCTATCTCTCTCTTGCTCTCTCTATCTCTCTCTTGCTCTCTCTATCTCTCTCTTGCTCTCTCTATCTCTCTCTTGCTCTCTCTATCTCTCTCTTGCTCTCTCTATCTCTCTCTTGCTCTCTCTATCTCTCTCTTGCTCTCTCTATCTCTCTCTTGCTCTCTCTATCTCTCTCTTGCTCTCTCTATCTCTATCTTTCTCTGTCTATCTCTTTCTCTATCTTTCTCTGTCTATCTCTCCTCTCTTTCTCTCTGTCTTTACCTCCCATTTTCTCTGTCTTTCCCTCTTTTTCTCTTTCTCTCTCTCTCTCTCTCTCTTCTCTCTTTCTCTCTCTTTCTCTCTCTTTCTCTCTCTCTCTCTCTTTCTCTCTCTTTCTCTCTCTTTCTCTCTCTTTCTCTCTCTTTCTCTCTCTTCTCTCTCTCTTCTCTCTCTCTCTTTCTCTCTCTTCTTCTCTCTTCTCTCTCTTTCTCTTCTTCTCTCTCTTCTCTCTCTTTCTCTCTCTCTTTCTCTCTCTTTTTCTCTCTTGCTCTCTCTTACTCTCTCTTGACCTCTCTTACTCTCTCTATCTCTCTCTTGCTCTCTCTTTCTCGCTCTTTCTCTCTCTTTCTCGCTCTTTCTCTCTCTTTATCTCTCTATTTCACTCTTTCTCTCTCTTTCTCTCTCTTTCTCTCGCTTTCTCTCTCTTTCTCTCTCTTTCTCCTCTCTCTTTCTCTCTCTTTCTCTCTCTTCTCTCTCTCTTTCTCTCTCTTCTCTCTCTTTTCTCTCTCTTCTCTCTCTTTCTCTCTCTTTCTCTCTCTTTCTCTCTCTTTCTCTCTCTTTCTCTCTCTTCTCTCTCTTTCTCTCTCTTTCTCTCTCTTTCTCTCTCTTTCTCTCTCTTTCTCTCTCTTTCTCTCTCTTTCTCTCTCTTTCTCTCTCTTTCTCTCTCTTTCTCTCTCTTTCTCTCTCTTTCTCTCTCTTTCTCTCTCTCTTTCTCTCTCTTGCTCTCTCTTACTCTCTCTATCTCTCTCTTGACCTCTCTTACTCTCTCTATCTCTCTCTTGCTCTCTCTTGCTCTCTCTTTCTCGCTCTTTCTCTCTCTTTATCTCTCTTTCTCTCTCTTTATCTCTCTATTTCACTCTTTCTCTCTCTTTCTCTCCTCTCTCTTTTCTCTCTCTTTTCTCTCTCTTTCTCCTCTCTCTTTCTCTCTCTTTCTCTCTCCTTTCTCTCTCTTTCTCTCTCTTTCTCTCTCTTTCTCTCTCTTTCTTCTCTCTTCTCTCTTCTCTCTCTTTATCTCTCTTTATCTCTCTTTATCTCTCTCTCTCTCTGTCTCTATTTGTCGCTCTCTTTCTCTCTCTCTCTCACTCTTAATCCTCTCTCTCTCTGACTTTTCTCTCCCTCCCTAGTTCGATATTATGCAAAACCAACGACTGGAATTGGTCTTATCCTTCGGTCAAGTAGAAGTCCATTGTCACAGCGGCGATCTGGAGGTGTTCCAGCATAGTGTTCTCATGCATTTGGATGATATTGTAGAAGTAAACAATCTCATTAAGGTAATGAGTAAAACAATCGGAGGCGCGATATATTTTCATTTGATATACAAAAAATGAATTTTACTTCGGTCCATAGAACGCCGGCTCGCAAAAGCTGAAGTCAATGCAGCGGGTTGCGCTTTTTAGACGTAAGGGAACGTGTCCAAACTACGTGACCCGTTTAAGGGGGGGAGGGGAGTCCTGAAAGTACTACACTTGGTCACAGGGGGGAGGGAGGGTGGTTAGGTCTTCATCACGTAGTCAATTTGCTCTGGGAAAATCTTTCCCTTTTTTGAGCTATATTCAAATTTTTATGGGGGAATGTATAACACTGCGACCGGATCTACAGGGTAGAGAAATACCCTACGGTATGTACTGCCCATCTATTAAAGATGAAATTACTGGAAGGACTTGCTCGAATTGTGGGCTATATTTTGCCTCCAAAAAATCCATGCACAACCACCGCAAGAATGCGCATGGTGCTGTAGTTGACGACGTGTCTGGCGTGCGACCACATCGGGTCCTCGTCAGGAGACCAAAGGAGGTTTTGTGTGTCGTTGGGGATATCGTGAAGTGGATAGATTTCGAGGCCGTCGATGACCAAATAATCGTGTCTGCAGAATCCGCTGACGCTCCCGTGATCTCCGACGTATCCGAGTGGATTGGTGCTGCCAACGTTTTTGTTGAAGATGTTTGTTGTTAATTTTGTTTTTCTTCATTATCTTTTGATTACCTTTTTAGCCTTGTGATTACATTTTTTATGGCACGCAATTTAATGTTTTTATTTTGCAAAAAAATATTATATAGGACACAATATTTATGCATTACTACGTGAAAAGTAGGGGGGGGGGGGGGGTCTGGAATGTACTACGGATTGTCACCGGGGGAGGGAAGGGGGTAAAAAGTAGTAAAAAATGGGTCACGTAGTTTGGACACGTTCCCTAAGGTCATGTTTACGGAGTGGGAGCATAAAGTCGTGCGTGCGAACCGAGATTACCTGAGATATGTACTGCAATTGGTAGAGCGTTGTAAGGTGGGCTTACGAGCAGTTTTTTTTTTTTTTAAATATTTTTACATTTATTTCTCATAGGTGAACTATGAGTTCCTTGAAGTTCTACGCAAACGGGATCGCGTCAAAGAGCTTCAGGCGAGTACAACACGCGTTGGCAAGGGCGTAGCTAGAGAAAGAGTGCTCTGGTAGCGCTTATATTTGCCACAGCGGTGTATTGAGCAATTTTAAGACATTAACTGAAAAAAAATTTGGGGGGGCAAGAAGAAGTTTAGAGAGTTTTGGACCAAAAACCCAAAAAATCCGAAAAATTCATGACGTCCGATTTCGATGAAAATTTATATATAGAATATGTGTAAAATTCTAAGAATTTTTGCGATAACATTTAAAAAAAAATACTGATTACAACTAGTCTAGTTTGGGTGTAGTACCAAACTGGTCCAAAAAGGACTAGTTGTAATCCGTATTTTTAAAAAGTTTAAGTGTCAAAATTCTTAGAATTTTTCACTTATTCTATATATAAATTTTCATCGAAATCGGACGTCATGAATTTTTCGGATTTTTTGGGTTTTTGGTCCAAAACTCTCTAAACTTCTTCTTGCCCCCCCCAAATTTTTTTTCGGTTAATATCTTATAATTGTTCAATATACAACTGTGGCAAATATAAGCACTACCAAAGCACTCTTTCTCTAGCTACGCCCTTGCGCGTTGGGTATATTGAAGAGATCCATGCGAGAAGGGCAACTGCATACAAGACTCAAATCGAACGAATGTAAGTGTAAAAGTATTATGAAATAAAGGATTATTCTAGATATTAGGAGGATTACACTTGTCTACAAAAATGTGAGCATCTTTGAACAAGAGAATTAAAATTTTAAAATCATAATTTCGACCTGTCCTCGCGAATATTCCAAATTTTGTAAATTAGTAGTGGTACTCATGCAGCTTCGCAAATGCCTTCGCTACTTTTCCCATCGTAAATTTTCATATAAATTTTGACAGTTGTGTGACAAATTTCTCATTTCCCACAATTTGCGAAGCTGCATGAGTCCCACTAGTGTCTTATAATCACAAATAATGGCTTGTCTCCAATAACGCAGGAATTTGTGCACAGAATTTCTGTAAATTTTTAACACATACAAACATATGGAACGAGTTTAAATCATTTGCGCTTTTCATTGTAGCTGGTTTCACACGCTTATTTGTGTTGAATATTTCCAGGAATTGCTGCGTTGTTCGAAACCATACATAAGCCGCTTGCTTTTTCAATATCATTTCTGCAAAATCAAGCCCAAAATCCAACATTGTGAGAGCCCGGTGCGAGAGCGCGAGACGAGACAACACAAATTTCAATACATTCAATCATATGGTTCAACCTCCAATGAATCGCACTGCGAGACCTCGCAGCGAGAAAATTTTGATAAATTGAATATATCTCGTTGCGAGGCAATTTGACAGGCTAATGATGTAGCTATTTTTTGAGTACTCGCCATTGGGTACTCGTTTAAACTAATAAAACAATAACTGTTCACTGTTCCGTTAAAAAGAGCTTTTAAGATATTTCGCGAGCTTTGGTTCATTTTGAAAATTTTGAATTAAAATTTAAACTTAAGTGATAACGTATAATTATAATGAGTACTCGGTACTCGTCAGATTGGTACTTGGTTCCAATATTGTATTACTAGAAGCGAAATTATGCTTTCATCTGCGCGACGCAAAACTCTCATTGGAGATTGAAATGCGTCACGCAGAACATTTTCGTGACGTCGCGCACTCTCGCATCGGGCTCTCGCAATGTTGGATTTTGGGCTTCATTCAACCCTTTTTTGTCTATCTTTTCATTTCAGTCAAAAAAGAATCGATGTTTTACGCAAACAGCTGGAAGAAAAGAAACGTCAAAATCATTTAACGGATACTGAAGTGATTAATTTAAAGGTCGATGTTTTCTTTGTGGCAAATAAACGCGACCTTATGGGAGAAGAGAAAATGAAACGATTTATGGATCTGAGGTTTCTTGATATTAAAAATTTTTTTTCTTGTTTTTATTTTTGATTTTAATTAAATTAATATTTGAATATAAAATTCAAGAATGGAGCGCGCAATGAAAATGGGAAGGCTCTCGAATACTGTGCGAAATGATTATATAAAAATTTTGGAACTAGGCACAATTCTACAAATAAAACGGTTGCGCACAGAACCAATTCTGCCACCGGTCCAACCAGAATGTCAGCCCTTACAAGAATTGATCGAGTTTTAGTTTTTATTATATTAATAATGGAAGCCTGATCTCTTAATTCTCTGTTTATTAAAATTTAACGTAATAAATCTCTTCAAAAATTATGTAAATGACTAAAAAGACAAGAAGGACATGTATAAAGACCCAGCTCCAGTATAGTCTGAAATAAAACCAAAAAATATATATCTATAGTGTAATTGTAAATGTTGATTAAATAAATAAAAACATTTTTTTCTTATCATGATTCACCTTGTTATTTTGTATTTATTGCAATTTTCACGAAAATGTTCGCGATGTAAATATTTCTGTATGCCTATAACAAAGTCACGTATGTAGACATCGTAGTTTAATGTCTCCAAGCTCCAATACAAATCGGTAAAGTAACCTTTGTCAACAAGTTCTTCGAAGTATTGCCGACTGTCATTTTTGAAAATCCATTCATTTAGCGAGAAGGTTTTTCCTAGATGATGGCATGGAAAAACGGGGGATTTCCCATAATTATATATAGTAAGGATGAGTATCTACAGCACTTAGTTTCGATACGTATTTTTTGCTTAAATATATCGATGCATCGATACATCAACAATTTTTATAATTTCTCTTTTATTGGAGTCTCCAACTGTATTATTTCTTGTATTAATAGTTTGATCTCACAAGCTCACCCTCCCATTTTTGAAAAATTTTGGTGCCCTTTTCGCATGATCAAAAATATCGTTCTTCGACATTGGAGTTTTATGCCCTGGTTCCACTTAGGATAATAAGCGAATTTTCTCATTACCGCGCTCATGAAGCCATTAAGTTATCAATACCCATACAAACCGCTGGCCGATAATGAGACAGTAATGACACATTAACTTTTAATAAGGTTTAATGAGCATGGCTGCACTCAATATTCTTGCATTTATCGAGTGTATCGGAAACTTTTCAGACAAATCAGTTAATTGTTTCTCATCAACTGCTACGAATTTGATTGTATATAGATTTTAGTATTTTTCCTGAAAAAGTGTGATCAAAAAGTAATGTGGACGGGGTAGGACAAAAAAAAACCATTTCTATTTCTCCTTAATATTGAGTTTCCTTGATTATTTTTATTTTTTTCAAGCTATTCATGGCATTTTATGAGTTTGGTAGATATTTTATATGTAATGTACTCGAAAATCTCCCAAAATTAAAATTAAAAGTGGCAATGCATTTCACCACAGCAGAGCTAAAGATTTCGCTGCCATAGCGTGCTTCTCTTTTCCTCATGCTATATGCATATGTTGAAGCAGCGTAGCTCTAACACATTGCAGGGATTAGGAAGAAGAAGAGTTAGACCTATAGTCCTATATGGCAACCAGGTAGCCGAAACTAGAGCTGTCATACTATCGATAGTCGGCCCATCGATAGTTTCGATAGTGATAGTCCAAACTATCGATATATCGTCGATAGTATCGCATGACTCGGAGTTAAAATTTGAATTGAAAATTTTTCACTAGTTGTTTATTTTTAGACAATTTAATAATAACAAAAGTTGCATACGTTTTTTAGATTTTATAGCTTTCAACGTATTACCGTATTTTTATTCATATATCATTAAAAAAACAAAAAAGGTAACAAAAATATGTTTCAATAGATATGTGCTGTTAAAATCGATAGATAGTCGGAAAAAATCGCATTTTCTTCGCATCTTTGCGCCCGTTTAGACGTGCTTCAACTAGAGATGGGCACGGGCCGGGCCGGGCCTGGGGCCCGCCGGGCCTGGGTCAAAAAATACGGGCTTCGGGCCAAAAAATCAAAAACGGGCTTTTTCCGTGCGGGCCCGGGCCTCAGGTTGAAATCCCGCAGGCCCGTAGGCCCGAAAAGAGGCCCGCTACATATTAAGCACTGAACAATGTTTTTATGGGAAAGGCACTTATTTCATCTGCGGCCTTTTACATATATCGATTATTGGCCGATTTTCGATTTGAGAAGAGTGACAAGTTGATTTTTTTACATAAAAATATGTAGGGAGATTTCAAGAATGATAGATATACAGATCACGAAATTAGAATGTTTTAGTTGTAAATGACGTTATTTGTTAAATTTTTTCCTATGTTTGGGCTACGACATCTCTGTGTTCCTATGCCATTTTTAAGGCCGTTTTCTTTCATTGCGTTATTTCGGCAAGTTAAAAGTTTTTTATTAGAACTCAGCTTTGAAAATGGCTCAGGAGAACAAAGATGTCGCAGCCCAAACATGGGAAAAATGGAACAATAACGTAATTTACAACAAAAATTTCTGATGTCGTAATCTGTATCTATATCTTTCATTCTTGGAGAGATTTCTAATTTTATGATTTTTTTTTAAGAGACTCCTTTTTTTAAGCTTAAATTTAATTTTGAGTTATTTTTCTTCTATTTGAATGACTTTTGCTTTATTTTGTAGCTATAAAAGTATGTACTTATATATAAAACACTAATTTCCTCAAAATATTTCAGAAAGAT
>CM035806.1:123865406-123882270 GCA_020466095.1 Chlorops oryzae | reverse complement strand
GACATGTCTAAATCGAATCTCCTGGTGACGCTGATCATTTTTATATACATTTTGTATGGTCTATATCGACTGGTTCTGGGTGTTACACACAACCACACAAACGCAATATACCCTCGACACAGAGTGTGTCGGGTATAAAAATTGAAAATATGTAAAAGTTTGTAGCGAATTGTCTGCGCCGACAACAATTTCATAGCGTTCAACGGGCGAATTATTATGCCGAAACACTTGAGAGAAATCGGCAGCCGACATAAGCAACCGAAACTCACAAAAGTTGGGGCGCAATCTCAAAAAGAGAAAAACTAAATTGGAACGACAAGAGTATAAAAAAAATTCCATGTATATCCTCATTTTTAATCGATAGAATGCACTTGAAATGAATAAATTCAATTGATTGAATGAATTATCACACAGCAGGGGCGGACTGGGGGTCAAAGGGCCCACCGGGCTTTTGAAAAAAAAGGGGGCCCGTTACCTAAGAAAAGAAAAAACCTAACAGCTAAAAAAACACAGCGCACTAGGGGCCCCCGGGAATTTGCCCGGTTGCCCAGTCCGCCCCTGTCACACAGTCTTGTTCGATGAAACAGATGTGTGCTGATAAGATCCCTTAAAATAAGTTTCCGGCTCATATTACACAAGTTTACAAATGGTATTAAACTTTTGGATCTGAGAAACTGACGTAATTTAGGTGTGCTAAACTCAAATATTGCAACAGTTTTTTAAGATTGGCTCTAGATTCGGAGATATGGACCAAAAACCGTTATTTAGGACATTGACTCACTTAACAAGCTGTTACTTCGTTGTTTATCAACCGATTTTAATTTTTTTTTTTTACGTCTATAAAAATTCAAAAGAATATTCTTTCCAGAAATATAAACAGTGTGCTAAAACTTGTTTACTTTATTGAATTTGTTTGAACTTTTTCCAAATTTTTCAACTTTGGAGCCATTTTATTCCAATTTGTTCCACTACAAAGCCTTCAAATCGGCATTATTTAAGAAAAAACATTCAATTTCCAACAAAATGATGTATCAATTGGTTGAAAATAACCGAAGCTATTCAACTTTTTCCAAACAATGAAATTCAATATACCACTGTGGAATATATTAGCACTATCAAAGCACTCTTTCTCTAGACACGCCACTGAATGATAGAATATAAGATTACGACATGCGCAGATTTTACTTTTATCCGAGCACTTGTGACGTTTTTGTTGGTCATGCCACAAAGTTGCATTAACTTTTGTAAAAATCAGGTTTTTTGAAAGTTTCAAATTGGTAGTATGTTTTTCGAACGTCAGTGGCAACGCTCTACACACATAAATTCATAAAGCCCGAACAAATATTAAAATAATTTAAATTAAAATTCTTTAATTTAAATTTTTTGTCTTGAAATTTTGCATCTGCCAAAATTTTACAATAATTTCGACCAATCAGAATACTTTTAACGCTACGTCACAAGTGCACATGCGCAGAAGAATCAAATTTTAAAATCTGATTGTCGTAACCTTATAATATATCATCCTTGGACGGGTGTGACGCCATGGAATTGCCCTAATTGCGTCTCTATAGCAAATGTCCTCAAGGCGCTTTTTTGCTTCATTTTAAGTGTCTTTTTTTTCTTTATAACGAATTCTCTATATACGGGTGTGTTATTGTTTTCCCTTTCCCGGGGAAATAAATTCGACTCCAAAATTTATGTGATTTGTTTCCCTTTCCCACGATAGATGGATAATTTGAAATACCTTGACATTACGCTTGGGAAATGAATTTTCGGAATTGAGTAATTAAACTTAAAATTCGTCTGATTTCTCAGTCATAATATGACCTACAGACGAATATTAACTTTTGAATTCGCTACATAAATCGAAAATACCATACTTTTACAATTGGATTGATTCGGCTAAAATTTAACCCTTTAAAGTGAGTACAGTGTACTCTCTCTTATGCGGACACCTGCGGTACCAAAAAATATGTCCGCTTGAGAGAAAGCTTTTTGAGAATCAGGAGCACTAGGGCATTCCCAAAAAGTGTCCGCTTAAGAGGAGCGAGTACACTGAAAATTGAACACATTTAAATCTTTTCGATTTTTAAATACAACCCGATTCTAAATATTCCCGGTGAGTTTTTCCGTGCGGAGTCGAAGAAAAAAATCTAGCATTCTAAGCACATGGGAAAAGTGAATATGAAGGAACATAGTATTTTGAACATTTTTAAGAAGAGGTCATCACATTCTTTTCTTTATTGACGCTTAGAGTATGTACTTCCTTTTCCGCGGAGGAAATTTTTTAAAGAAAAAACTCATTTATAATAGCCAGGCTGATACTTTCGCCATAGTGTTATCATTCCAATGCGATTCTAAGGGATATCAAATATTGAAAAATTTCATAAAATGTCTGGGACGGGTGTGACTTGTAGGGTCGATTTAAGTGGAATTGCCCAACAATAAAAAAAAATTTTTTTAAATTTAAAAAAATAAAAAAAATTGCAGAAAAGATATTAATTTTGCACCCAATGGTTCTTTAAAGGTTAATGTAATACAATAAAAAGAATAAAAATGAAAGTTTTTTTCTGCTTTAGCACATCTGTGGTTAGGCTCCCACTAAATATCGAATGCACGATTTCTGAGAAACAAATTTTAAAATAATAAAACAGCAATAAATAAATAGAGCATCGTGAAACAAAACACCAACAAGCGAGAACAAACATGCATCGGGATATATGACGATTCATTGTGGAGCTACGGCGAAGCACAATTTTTATGGTTTGAAGATTTCTATAAGCCTTGCAAATGATTTTTATTTATAAATACATAAATTTTTACTATAATATTGATTGTTATCTGTACATCCATGCAAATGTAAATACGTTCGAACGTACACACATTGTAGTTAAGCCTCTTCAAATAATCGAATCATAGAGTAGCGGATATAGTATTCTTTCTCAACGTAAACAAATCCGCTTTCCACACGATTTTGTACATTTTTCTTATTTCCTCAAAGTTTTCTTTTGAAATTCTGACCTTCATAAACATTTTTTTTTTTATTCCAGGTGTGTAAAAATCTTTTGTAAGAAACTTCAAATTAATGTTAGGTACAGATAAAAAAAAATTATTTAGTACTTATCAAAAAATCAGCAAGCTAAGACCGGTCGTATAAGACCGCTTTGCGACTAGGATATGTATTTTTTTGATTTTATACATACTTATATCGCACAATTACATCAAGAATGTCATATCTCAAAAAAACACGACTTTTGTGTTAATGATGAGGAAATATTCGGTGTAAAACACATTGTGTAAAAATTTTGTATCACAATACTTAGGCTCATTTGCTACTGTTCCGGTTTAAGCTTTTCTTTACGATGTCCTCTGAAAATGTCAAAATTTTCACACAAATTTTTTGTTTTTCGGAACGAAAGAATTTAATCGGAACAGTAGCAAATGGGCCTTATTATACTCTATTTATGGGATGAGAATGTCTTCTTTTTCTTTCTTTCTGAAAATCGAATTTTAAAAATAAGAGGGCCCACTTTTGAACTTTTTTTAAATAACATTACTCATACGTCGGGTGCTTAAACTAAAAAATCTCTCGATCGGACCAACCATTGATGCTTAGGATGGCTTCATTAGAACATTGCATTAGGAAAAAATTAATTCTAGGAACTAAATATTTGTTTTCAATCTCTTACGAAACACTTGATTTGAGGATTACACTACACAACAAAATCGAACTTTTTGCGTGCCTTTGGCTTGAAACCAATTTTTTGTTGTAGTATGTGTTTCGCTGAATCTAAATAGGTATATGGGCTAAAATTCTTTTTAACGCCTATACTTTTGTCCCTGTCAATGAAATTCATTTTTCATGAAGGAGCAAATCAAATTAATAACAAATTAATTTTAACAAAAAATTTATTAATAAAAAAGTAAAATACTCTAGTCGAATTGAAAAAAATCAAATATTACCAAAACTCCATTTTGTTTACTCGCAAATTACAGTAACATTGTTGTCTTGTCTTGTCTTGTCTTGCCAAAGAAGACAACAATGTTACTGCAATTTGCGAGTAAACAAAATGGAGTTTTGGTAATATTTGATTTTTTTCAATTCGACTAGAGTGTTTTATTTTGCTATGAATAATTGTTTTGCTAAAATTAATTTGTTATTAATTTGATTTGCTCCTTCATGAAAACTGAATTTCATTGATAGAGACAGAAATTTAGGCATTAAAAAGAATTTTGGCCCATATGCTTAAAATTTGAAAGTTAGCTCGCGTTTTTTAAATATCCACTAGGAAAGGTTTTGCGAATTTTTGTCAATATTTTTTAGTCGTAGCCCCATTATCGTTCGACCGTTTCCAAAAATCTTTAATTTATATAAAAGAAGAGTAAAAATACAACATATCCCTCATTCATATCGATGAAATCGGTTCAACAGTTTAGACGCTCTAGGTCGATAAAATTTTTCAACAGTTTAGGAGCATTTCAAGACCAAGAAAAAAAAAATCCCATGAGTTTTTCATATTTTAATTGGGATTTTAGAAAAAATGAGACGAATTTTTTTACGCCGGAAAATATGCCACACATTTTTTTTTTTTTTTTATATAAATATAACTTGAAGACAGAAATCAAAAAAAAAATTGTGGCATATTTTCTGACGAAAAAAACGTCGTCTCATTTTTTCTAAAATCCCAAATAAAATATGAACCACTAATCGGATTTTTTTTTCTTGGTCTTGAAATACTCTTAGAAATCCACTTTTTTACTTAAGACAGCCTGAACTTGAATACCGGATCTTTTTCGGAAATTATATGGGTTTGAAATCCAGTTTTTGTACAAAATTGTGAAAAATTTCATAAAATTTTTGCCTTTATCGACCTATAGCGCCTAAACTGTTGAACCGATTTCATCTATATGTATGAGGAATATGTTGTATTTTTACTCTCCTTTCATATAAATTAAAGATTTTTTCAAACAGTCGAACGATAATGGGGCTACGACTAAAAATAATGACAAAAAATCGCAAAACCTTTCCTAGCGAAACAAATACGACAAAAAAAAGTTGGTTTCAAGTCAAAGGCAAATTTAGTGTTGAGCAGTGTTATTTAATGAACTTGGGAGAGTTTTTTCTTTTTTATCTACATCCAGAAAAGGGTTTTTTTTTGAGTTCATGATCCTTCCATTTAAAATGAAAATGGAGAAAGATTCTCTTCCTTTTTTCCCCCCAGATTGAAAATAATAATAAGCGATCATATTCGTATTTGGTCGATTGTAGAGTGCTTGCGTTGTTCTCTGATTTGCGAAATCAACCGCAGCAGCGAAAAAGCCGCAAATTACGAATGAATATTCTGAGCTAACTCAGCACGACGAAGCAACTCGATTGCAACGCCGATCGAAGAATAAGAGAAGGCAAAGGCAAAAGCATTATTGGAACTAGAAGTTCATCGTGTGAAGTTCTTAGTCGTGCTCTGACGCGCTCGAATAATTTCTACGAAGTGATAACGCGCTGAGGAACAAACCAGAACGAATTCATACATTTTAATACGGTTAAAATATTTAAATATACCTATATAAAGTATATTTTCTTCTTAACTAAAAACGGGCCCCAAGCAAGAGAGAGAGAGAAATTTAAGTAGTGAAGAGTAACTAATGTTAAGAAATTAGGAAGAAGAGTGAAAATAAATATACTAAACGACTCTCAATGTAACGGAAGCGAGTAACAAGAAAATTCGGACCGACGCGTCGGTTACTCCACAATGTTGCTGTTGTGCAACACCGACTGACTTACTACCGCACTCGCTGACTGCCTGCTGACGGACTGGCATACGGGAGCGTACTTGCTCAATCACTTCTTGCCGGGAATGCCGTACACGCAGAGCTACCAAAGAAACAACACGCACTTCAATATCTCGTCTATTTAGCCATCATCGACATCATCGTTCCACCGCTCCGACCGTTCGTACCGAATTGCTGAAGTTTCCGTTCTGCTTCAGTTTCTCCATGGCGGCTCGGAAAATGAACTCTTGCAGCTCGGCAGTGGCTTGAAGCACGATTGCAGTGTGTGTGCTTGTTGCTGCTCGCATTTAGGGTATTGGGCTTAGTGCTGCGGACGTTGGGCTTTGCATTTTGGGTTCTTGGGGTTATTATAATTCTGCTGACCCGGGGCCATGAACTGTTGAAAACTGTAGCCGTCGACATTTCGTGTCGGCAACTGGATTCGCATTGTCGTTTCGGAAAAATATCGCGGATAGATTCATAGCATAATCATAATACCTACTGGAGCATAATCGAAACATTTCTACGCTAACTACATACGGTCCGAAGCGGGCATCAACGGGCATCATCGGAATCGTTAGTTAACGCGATCGTTCCATGTGTGAATAAATGCATCACGAACCCTTCGATCGGCACTGAAAATTCATTTATTCATTTATCTATTTATTTGTTATTTAAAAAATACAACAATTAAGTGCTTGGACAAATTGAAGTCTGGAGGTGAAAAATAAAAGAGAAGAAAACAACAAAACATCAGAAAAACAACACGATCAACAACAACGTTTCAAGTGATCCGCGCGCGCCTATATCGATCGCCGAAGCGGGTAAGTACCTATGGGAGCAAGTAAGTTTGCAATGGCCTTTTTCTCATTCTCAGATTAACAATTAAAGTTAAGTACATAAATTTAACCGCATAATAATATAACAGGTGTTCACAATAGCATTAACCCATTAAAGGCGACAGTCTGTGTCTGAAATAGATGATGAACAAAGAAAACAAAATTCAATAATAATACAAAATATTGCTCCTATTTCGAAGAGTTAACGTTAAGGGGTTAAAGAACGAGAAATGAAATTGCTTTCATGGTCCAAATGAATTCAACAATGGCTCAGTTACTTTGTATTGAAAGAAGAAATTATGTGCATATATGTACATACTTACATATGAAGACTTTATTTGTTCAGCTTAACGTAACGATCCTTAAGAAATCTGTGAAACAGTGCCTTACAAAACTATCTGAACAGATTATGTTTTATGTACAAAGTATGTAATACATATGTATTTATGTGTAAAGTCGATTTGTATGTGAATATTTTTTCGAATTAGAAATGCGAAAATTTTCCTTAACGTCGAAAACTTGCTCGGAGAACTTGACTAGAATCGAAAGTTGTTGAATGTCTTACGAATTGCGAGGTGAATGACCCAAAGCGGAGTTCAAAGGTTAAAAATTCCACACTAACGAGTCTCATAAAATTCGTAATTTCATTTTTAAGTCGATTAATAAAAACAATAACAAATTTTAAAATAAAATCATCAACAACTGAAGAAAGCCAATTGCACGAGAGTAGTGACCACGCAATGTACAAATGTGAAATCGTTGTGTGTTGCTCACGGTATGGCAGCGTTTTTGTGCATTTATGAATCATTTCTCCATTAATCAAGCCTTAAAATTCCCCTAAAAAGTGTAAAAAAAATATTTAAAAGATATCTGAAGCATGACGAAGGAGAATTATTTTGGACTTCCCGCTTTCAAAGATGGCAGGTTTTGAGGCTGGAGAGAAGTTAACACTACGTAAAAAACCTTTCTCAATGTTTTGTGTTTATATTGCGCACTGCCCAATCGGAGTAGAAGGTCGAAATGTACCAAAATTAGCCGAACTCTGATGAAAACATGGTGTTCGCTTCGAAAAGGAAGTTTCCGGTGGCTTTGGTTGAGATAACAATCCATAATTTCCTTCCATGTAAAAGGCCTTTTTTTTTTTTTGTTTATTAAGAAAGAAGTGAATAAACCAAAGTGACAAAGTAGCATAGCAATGCTAATAAGCGTACGCACGGTTTTTTTAATTTTTATACCCAGCGTAAGCGGGGTATATTAGTTTTGTGCGAATCTTGTAACAGGGAGAACTAAGCTCCGGAGATATAGACATATATATATAGAAATGATCAGGATCAAAAACAGAATCGATTTAGACATGTCCGTCTGTCTGTCCGTCCGTCCGTCCGTCTGTCCGTCCGTCCGTGGTCGGATCTCCTCCGAAACGGCTGGACCAATCAAGTCGAAATTTGGCACACAGGTATATCGGGATCCGAGTATGATCCTAAGTAAAAATGGGAGATATCCGCCCACTGCCACGCCCACAAATGAATATAATGTGTTTTCAGTAAAATGCTTGTAACTTGCGAACAACTCAACACATTCCATTGATATTTGGTGTACTGGTAAACTACGAAAAGAGACATATCCTGGAAAAAAATGGACGCCGCCCTCCGTGAGCCACGCCCACAAATAAGCCCACAAATAAGGGCTTATCGTAACTTGTGAAGTAAAAGGCGTAGAAGCTTCAAATTCGCAACATAGGTTGACCAAGGCAAATGAAAGGTGTAGGGAAAAAATTTAAATGGCCCGCCCCCTGCCACGCCCACAAATGAAGATTTTTCGTAACTTCCGAAGTAAAAGGCGTAGAAGCTTCAAATTTGCAACATAGGTTCACCAAGGCGAATGAAAGGTTTAGGAAAAAATTTAATGTGGCCGGCCCACTGCCACGCCCACAAATGAAGAAGCAAAACATAGTGCGCTCATAATGTCGGGACGCTGGGTATTTCAAAGTCGGGCTTGACCGACTTTAGCTTTCTTACTTGTTTTTTATTGGAATTAAGAACCAAGTGACATTGGAAGGCACTAATTTTCAACACTGCCAGCCACTTGAAAATAAAGCATCGGTCATACTTTTCTTGATAGTTAAATGTGTGGAGGTCTGTCTGTGTGTGTTTTTTTTAACCCAGCTCCAACACAGAAAATATTATAGAAATGATCAAATTGATGAGTCCGAAATATGTGATAAGAGGCTAAAAAAAAATCCGTTAAACGTCTATTTGGCTAAAAATTGAATGAACATTTTTATGAAAAATTTTACAATTTCCCGCTTTTTCAATCTTTTCACTTTTATCGGAATACCCTACATATCGATGTTTGAAGACTTGTCACTGAAATTTGAATTTTTTTTTGTGCTGTCAACATTTTTATAAGATCCCTACAATTTCGATGATTTCGAGATGATGCGAGCGTATATAAATCCCCACCCTCCTTTCATTCCACTGGGCACACGGTCTTCACCTTCAATTTATTTATTTTTCCCATTAAAACATTCAAATTTTATTATGCCTATAAATTTTATATAAGACGCTCGGGAATAATATAACACCCGGTCGGAAAGAGTGAGAATCAGGGCAAGCCCAGAAGCTAGAATAAGAACTGAACAAAGTGCTCGGAATCCTACCACTTTAGTGATAGATCTGTTTTCACTTTCTACCACTTCTACGACGCTAGGTCAAAATCTACCATTTTTTTTTTTTACTTATTTATGCTTTTTTTATACCCGACACACTCTGTGCCGAGGGTATATTGCGTTTGTGTGGTTGTATGTAACACCCAGAACCAGTCGAGATAGACCATACAAAATATATATAGAAATGATCAGCGTCACCAGCAGATTCGATTTAGACATGTCCGTCTGTCTGTATACAGTTATCTTATCAACTCACGGGGATATGAGTAAGAACAAGTTCGAGAATGGACCCGATCGGACCATTTTTAGGGGTACCTCCAGTACTAGGGTCTGTCACAAAAATCTCAAAACTGCCCCAACATCTGACATTTTCCAAATATTTCAATGAAACTTAGAATTTGCAAGTATATTTAGGCCTCCGATTAGAATTCCGAAAAATTTAAAAAGTGGGCGTGGCAAAGGGGCGGTTTTCATATAGAAATTAAACAAAAATCGGTATATGGGGCCCGTATGGCCTTAAACAACTCTTGATATTAAAAATTATTTGAAGATGTGTGTCTGTGTCGGGTATTCTATTGTCAGGCTCGCCTGTTTGTTTTACTTATTTTATGATCATTTAGAATAATTGAGAGCATAAAAAATGTGCTTCAATGTTATGTGTTATTGACAAATATGTTGGCAGCTTCCTATTGTCAAGAATGGCAGCATTTCCGCTGAACGACATTCAATAAATATTGACACATTTTTTTATTATGAAAGAAAATACCTAAAAACATGTAAGTTTCCCAATTTCCTACATGAACAGGTGTGTTATATTGTGTTACTATTTTAAACAATTTTAAATCTACCACTTTTTATATAAATCGACCACTTCTTCTTTAAAAATCGACCACCTTTAAAAATTTTCAAGTCCGAGCACTGATCATCCGGTCCCACTTTCGAGCCTCCGGTGTCTCACTCAATTTCGCTTTAAAATCAGAAAAAGGGTCTCTCTAATTTCAATGCAAATTACTAATCGAAAAAGTACTCCACAATTTATTATGAGCCGACAGCATTTATTCAGCAGAAACATTAACCTCTCGATGAACTGTTATTTTTTTTTTAGCTTTGATTGCACAAAATAATTAAAATTTTCAAAATTAATTAAAGAAAAAAAGAGAACCCACTTTTGGACAGGCTCAAGTATCTATTACACACTTTCGATCATGCACAAACATCCATACATGCACTTACACACACACACACTGTCCGAGTCGCCTCTTCGGTTGCCGCGCTGTGGAATTTCGCAATCCTAATTCGCATAGATTAAATGGCATTTAAATAAACTGTGCTGTTAATTGTTGCGAGTCCCGGTTAGAGTTCTTTTTCTTTTTATACCCGACACACTCTGTGTCGAGGGTATATTGCGTTTGTTGGGTTGTGTGTAACACCCAGAACCAGTCGAGATAGACCATACAAAATATATATAGAAATGATCAGCGTCACCAGGAGATTCGATTTAGACATGTCCGTCCGTCTGTCCGTCTGTTTGTATACAGTTATCTTATCGAAGGAGTTGAGCTATCTTGACAAAATTTGGTATGCGTGCTCACGGGGACATGAGTAAGAACAAGTTCGAGAATGGACCCGATCGGGCCATTATTAAGGGTACCTCTAGTACTAGGGTCTGTCACAAAAATCCCAAAAATGCCTCAAAATCAGACTTTATTGAAATATTTCAATGAAACTTAGAATTTGAGCGTATATATAAGGGTCCGATTAGAATTCCAAAAAAAATTGAAAAGTGGGCGTGGCAAAAGGGCGGTTTTCATTTAAAAATTTAACAAAAGTCGGTATATGGGGCTCCTTATGCCCTTAAACACCTCTTGATATTAAAAATTATGTGTCTGTGTCGGGTATTTTATTGTCAGGCTCGCCTGACTATAACACCCTTACGTGTTTTGTTTTGTCTTTCTATTTTAATTTTTTTTTTTTTTTCAATTTTTAATTAGAACAAAAAACAAAGGGAAGAACGCATTTAAGAGAAGGCAAAACAAAAAAATTAAGAGTAATGTCATTCTTAAGTTGCTTCGAAATCGGAACGCGTTGCTGATTTCGTTCGGGGGAACGCTTTAAACTTGTTTCGAAATGAACTTCAACGAGTGGAAGTGATTCGTCATACAAACTTAGAAACTCTCACCGCTCTGCCCAGCGCGGCCCGTTCCCATTCTCGGCGCGGAGCGGCGCTCGCCCATTTCCTTCGAAAGCGCATTTGCAAGTATGAAATCATTTTATAATTTATACAAGATTTGTTATTCATGCAGAGGCAACAGGCCCGTAAGGTGGTTCCGTCAGGGCCCGACCCAATCGAAGACATTTTTAGGAAAAAAATAAAAATAAAACAAGTAAAGAAGTTTACATCGGCTAAGAAGATTGCACACATACCTTTTCCTCAGCCTAAAATATTTTGAAACATTACCTTAACAAAACTTCATGCCGTTTTCGTTGTTCTAGCTTGGATATCTAGCTACACCTTATTTGTGTTTCGATTTAGCTTCACAAACTCGAAATTATTATTAAGTACAAAATTTTTGCGAATGGTGGTCATGGTCAAATTTTAACCGTTAGAGGACATTTTGTCTAGCTGCGAAATACTCAATTCAAAATAGTGAAAATAAATTTTTCGAATTTCGCGAATTATGGTCATGGTCAAAATTTAACCATAAGTGACGACTTTATTTGGCGGCCAAATACATAATCAGAAGAAGCAACAAAACAATCATTTTGGTAAACAGATATGAGAATAAAAAGTGTTTTTTTTTTCTAATGTGTAGGATGATAGCGATGTCGCAATTTTTTTTCAGGGAAAGCTTAATTCTACATAGTAGCTATACCAGACCTGCACAGCTTTTACCCGCGGGTAAAAGCTCTCACACATATAGCGTGTATGAACGAAAGCTCTTCTTAAGCAGCGACGCGTGTGGCGATTTCAGTCTTTCTGAATTCTGAATGTTCACCAATACATTCAAAAAATAACAAAACTTTTTATTTGCTTGTTATGTAGCTCTGCCGACTGTGTGCAGGTCTGAGCTATACACACACCAAATTTCAATAAGCTGGGATGTATATTAAAAAAGTTATCCACAAAAAACCTTAAAAATCGTGATTTTTTAAATTTCTGAACCACTTCCCACGACCCCAGAAGGGACTACGAAAAAAAATTTGTATGCAGTTTTTCGGACATTTACCTGGTTCAAGTCCATGCCAAAATTCAATATGATATCTTTCATGGCTACGGAGTTAATTACGAAAAACTAAAGTGTGACCGACAGACAGACAGACAGACATGGCTAGATCGACTCCTCTTGTCACCCTGATCAAGAATATATATATATGTCTATATCTATCGCGACTCCTTTGGTATGTTACATACTCCCTGCCAAACTTAATATACCCTTTCCTGACAATAAAATACCCGACACAGACACACATGTTTAAATAATTTTTGAGCCACGCCCAAAAACAGGACCACTAACAAAGAATATTCAAGAGTTTTTTAAGGCCATTAGGGGACCCATAACCCGACTTTTGTTAAAGTTTTTTATGAAAACCGCCCCTTTTCCACGCCCACTTTTCCATTTTTTTTGCAATTCTAATCGGAGGCTTAAATATACGGTAAAATTCTAAGTTTCATTGAAATATTTCGAAAAAGTCCGATTTTGAGGCAGTTTTGGGATTTTTGTGACAGACCCTAGTAGGTACTGGAGGTACCCTTAATGGTGGACCGATTTGGGGAGGAAATTTATGGCTACAAAGGAAGCATAGTGCCAAATTTCGTTCAAGTTCCATTTGAATTGCGGGTGTACAATTTTCGAAAAACGCCTTTCTGCCACGCCCACTTTTCCAATTTTTTGAAATCATATTTCTTGCCTTTATACATGTTCAAATATCCAATTTCATCAAAATATCTTGAAAAACTTCGATTTTAGAGCAGTTTTTGTGATTTTCGTAACAGACCCTAGTACTGGAGGTACCCCTAAAAATGATCCGATCAGGTCCATTCTCGAACTTGTTCTTACCCATGTCGCCGTGAGCACGCATACCAAATTTTGTCAAGATAGCTCAATTTCTTCGATAAGATAACTGTATACAAACAGACGGACAGACGGACAGACGGACAGACGGACGGACATGTCTAAATCGAATCTCCTGGTGACGCTGATCATTTCTATATACATTTTGTATGGTCTATCTCGACTGGTTCTGGGTGTTACACACAACCCAACAAACGCAATATACCCTCGACACAGAGTGTGTCGGGTATAAAAACAACATGTAACCAGGTTCGTAATTGGGGACGAAATATTCTATCGGCAGGCCTGAAAGGAAAACCCAAACCCCCACGTAATACACAAGATCATAGCACAATGGAACCTTTTCTTTGCGGACACCGTCGCACGCAAAACACCTCCCGTTTTCGGGGGAGATTCCCCCTTCCTCACTGTGATATAATGTTTTTATTAGAATCTTTTAGGAAGGCTATGGGAATGGAATTTTTCAAAAGTCTCGCTCTGGCAAGCACACGAATTCACGACGACTGATTTTCATAAAAGCCAACAAATAATAGAAACCCGTACCTATTAACATTTTCTCCCCTATTTGTGGAGTTGTTAATGTAAATGAATTTTATCGGAACTGAAACGGAAATATACAATATTTTTTTTACGCAAAGAAGCATTGAATTCGCTTCAACAATTTCGTGTACATACATACATATCGATAGCTTCGGATAGAAAGGGCGTAACTCATTATTTTGCTACTTTACAGGAGAAGGAAAAAACTTCATAAAATCGCAAAGGTTAGATATTTAAAAAAAGTTTAAACGCAAAGTCAATTAAATACTACGCACAAAATTTGTTTTAGGCTTGAATTTTTATTTTTTCTGTGTTTCGAACAGTTTTCTGAGTTAGGGCTTTTTATACCCGACACACTCTGTGTCGAGGGTATATTGCGTTTGTGTGGTTGTGTGTAACACCCAGAACCAGTCGAGATAGACCATACAAAATGTATATAGAAATGATCAGCGTCACCAGGAGATTCGATTTAGACATGTCCGTCCGTCTGTCCGTCTGTCCGTCTGTCCGTCTGTTTGTATACAGTTATCTTATCGAAGAAGTTGAGCTATCTTGACAAAATTTGGTATGCGTGCTCACGGGGACATGAGTAAGAACAAGTTCGAGAATGGACCCGATCGGACCATTTTTAGGGGTACCTCTAGTACTAGGGTCTGTTACGAAAATCACAAAAACTGCTCTAAACTCGAAGTTTTTCAACATATTTTGATGAAATTTGATATTTGAACATGTTTCAAGGCAAGTAATACGATTTCCAAAAATTTTAAAAGTGGGCGTGGCAGAAGGGCGTTTTTCGAAAATTGTCCCCTACACCCGAACTTCAAATGGGACTTGAACGAAAGTTGGCACTTATGCTTCTTTTGTAGCCATAAACATTCTCCTAAAAAATTTCCTAGATCGGTCCATTATTAAGGGTACCTCCAGTACTAGGGTCTGTCACAAAAATCTCAAAACTGCCTCAAAATCGGACCTTTTCCAAATATTTCAATGAAACTTAGGATTTGAGCGTATATCTAAGCCTCCGATTAGAATTCCGAAAAATTGTAAAAGTGGGCGTGGCAGAGGGGCAGTTTTCATAAAGAAATATAACAAAAGTCGGTGTATTGGGCCCCCATATGGCCTTAAACACCTCTTGATATTAAACATTATTTGAACACGTGTGTCTGTGTCGGGTATTCTATTGTCAGGCTCGCCTGACTATAAGACCCTTACTTGTTGATATCAATTTTTGTTCAAAACACGTGAGTTAGGTCTTTGTACGCAAAGTTTAAAATATAAATAAAATTATAAGATGCAATCCAGCACTATACTATAACCAATAATATCGGTTAGTGGTTTCTATTGATAAAATTAATTCAAAACAAATATTTTTTGAACACATTATTCACTGTTTTCACGTTCGTGTCTTGAGTCTTTGCATGCATACAGACCAAGAGAGACATGCAAAGACTTAAGAAAGGAACGTGAAAACAGTGAATAATGCGTTCCAAAAAATATTTGTTTTGAATTAATTTTATGAATAGAAACCACTACTTTTTTTTCTACTAGGGTCATTATTTGGCCAGTTAGGGGATGGAACCCAAAATTCAGTTTTAAAAAAAATAATAATTATAACATATTATTAAAACATACCAAAAACGAATCCAATATTCTTCATATTAGGCTCGTTTAAAAGGTACTTGTGTAAATTTTTCGAATATACATACTGAACATGCTCGTTCTTGTTCCTACGGCATCTATATTTTAGATTGAAGTTCGTGAGGCATTTTTCTTTAATTTAAGCCTATTTTTGTATTGGGACCCCCCTAAGGAGGGGAGATAGAGGGTAGGTATGTTTAAAGAAAATACTTGGGGTAAAAAAATAAAGGGGGTCGGTCATATATATCAGCCCCCTAGGAGGGGTTTGACTGAAATTGTGATAAAATTAAGGTAATTTTGTATGGGTGACCCCCTAAGGAGGAGAGATAGGGGGTCAGTATGCTGGGAAAAAATGTTAATGAGACAAAGTTAATGGGGGTCGGTCAAACATTTGACTCCTCTAGGGGCACTCTGGGGCTAGTTAGGACAGTGGGGGGAAAATTCATAAAAAAATTACTTTTGTATTGGAGCCCCCTTAAGGAGTGGAGATAGGGGGAAGGTATTTTTGGATAAATTGTTGGGAATAAAAAAATAATGGTAGTTGGTCCTACATTTGACCCCTCTAGGAGCTACTCTGCTTACAGTAACATCAAAAATTTGGGAAAAAATCAAAAATTAAATTTTTCAAATGACTTGATGCGTGACATTTTTTTACAAAATAACCTTAAAATTAGTATTTTATGAAGCCTTTAATAAAAGTTCATCGTACTACAATACAGGAAAAGAGTTTCAAAAAAAGTCATCACCCTAATGCACACGCACAGTTATGAATGTTAATTTATAGGTCTCGCCATCACTGGCGTAGTTGAACGTCTTTTTGTGAGTTAGGGCTTTTTTCTTTCGCAAAATTGTTCGCTATGAGTTAGGGCTTTTTTAAAAGTAACTATAACTTCGGTATTTTCAATCAAAGGTCGTCAATTTTTTTGGAGGGGGTGTATTTGAGAGTCGACCATCAGAAAATGCAAAAATCTCGTTTTAAAAAAAAAATGAGTTACGCCCTTTCTATCCGAAGCTAACGATATGTACATTTGTACGATTTAAATGCTCGCAAATCGTTTTTCGTCCAAAGGCAGGAGGTACAGAGAAAATTCGAGTGTTCAAGGAGTACACACAACCCACACAATCATCAACTTTCTTCCATTGACAGGGATGTGTCAATCATTATTTCAAGACGATTGGCAACAAGTGTAAGGCCGGCGTTGGTTTCAATCATTTCTTATTGCTCATCATTATGCAATATACAATATTAAATGGATCTGATAAAGCGATGATGCAATAGGTTTTTCGATACAGTCTTGCGAAAGTAAAAAGAACTTAAGACAACAAATTTTCTAATG